>NIUQ01004648.1:0-13100 GCA_002796945.1 Plectus sambesii
TTTGTGCTCTTCACGACAACGCAAATCTCGTCAACAAATACATCGTATCAAAAATAATCTCGTTCAATAAAATAGAACTCTTCAAAGACTGAATCGATATTTGGTTGATTAATCACGCAACACGCAAAGAATGCGAAATAGAAATTGCGAAATCTCACCGGGAGAAAATGCTATCATTTGCACAGTACATATATAAATACAGATTTTGGCAAGAATAATTTGCAAAAGCTATAGAATGTTGTAATTGTGCATAAAATGCTGGTATGTAAATGTGAAAGAGGCAGGGGGAATGGCCCAATTAGGCAAGTAAGCAACGTCATCAGATACGAATGTGACTTTTGGAACAGATTGCTTTTGTTCTTGAGACTATCAGACCACAAATGTCGTTGGAAATGACTAGCATAGATAGAATGTATCTTGAATAGAAATGTGGAATGGACTAGAGCTGCATGTCGACATTAAAACCATCTTGCGACCTGAAAGGCGTATATTTTAATTATAAATAATCTATAAAATAAAACTAAATGTTGCTCAAGTTTGGTTGTGATTTTTTTTGCGAAACAGACTACAGGCACACACACATTTTAGGGTTCTAAAACTTACTGTTCACTGATCATTGAAGCGATGACCGCATCGTGAATCGTCGGATAAAACATTCGCTTGGGTACGGACTCGTAGAAGCCACTCGCTTCGAATAGTTGACGAACGGGTGCTGAAATAGACTTTTATACCATAATTTACTTAAAATTTAGCAAATCTTTTAATTTTGGGAAATGTTTTTATGAAGAACGTACCCTTGGCGCAAGCAAAAGCGACAGTAACTCCATGGGCGTCCATTTCTGCAGATATCTGCAAAAAGTTGTAATGAAAGATGATCAATGATAAATCGTTCAGTAAATTAATAGCACACAGGCTGTGTTCGCATCTGCATGGCGAAAAAGCGTCCCATTGGCATCGAAAATAATTATCTGGCATCTTATTCAAGGCAAATTTGCGCAAAACTGTGAGGAAGTTGTCGAAACAAGAATAAAACTGAACAAAAAATGCAAAAATACAAGTCGAAAAGGAATTAGGATAGTTCGTCAACTTACTTCTTTCAGCGCTTGAACACCCATACAGTCAATAAAAGTGAACCCAGAGCAGTCAATGACAAGCCGCCGTACTGCCGTCGGCTTTTTCTTGACAGAAGGATCGTTCTGAAAATAAATTATCAATTAAAAGTGAAAAGACAATCAAACAGGCATTCCTTGTGCACCACCAAGTGACCAAAAAGACCATGAAAAGACCAAAATCAACCACACAGCAACATGTGCCCGTGAAACACCACCGTGCAAATACCGTGCGAAACTTGAAAGAAAATAAAAGCTGGCAACAAAAAAATCAGTGATGGGACAGTGCGCTAAGCTACGAAAGAGCGTACGATCGGTTGAATAAGAGCACAACGCTCCACACCCAATCCAACCTCAGACGATGGTTTCCACGCTAGCTCGTACTCCTCGTCATCCTTCAAACAACTCATTATAGCGCAAATAATTATACATTAATCCTATTGTCTGCTCTATGTGCCCAAGATATTCATTCTAATGGTTTCATCTTAAATATCTTTGCGTGAACGCAGAATCGTCGACATATGTCGTATTAAAATTGTGGCCGTTTAGAAGAGGAGTGCATCCTAATCTCAAATAATATATATTATGGTAAATATTACAGTAGGAGTAGAATGTAAGAAACTCTACGATTTTTCCTATATTGTAAAAATTTTCCAATCTGACAACTACCTGAAGCGGCTATTATAAGTATCTTATATAGATGTAAATGTATTACATGCAGGATGCGCTGTATTTAAATGGACTCAATAGCCACGCTCATTAGCGCGAACAGTACAATGCTACAACGCAAAAGAGATCTCGGTATAAGGGAAACCCACGAAACTAAAACACCTTTTTCACTCTCTGTAATCTCTAAGCGGTTCTACTATATATTCCACTATATTTTATACTTTATTTTTGCCTAACAACGCGAGCGAAGAGTATTGTGTCTTTCGCTTTGAACTCCCCTTCAAAATTTTCGAAAAAACAGCTCAAGGGACTCTAATAGTTCTATTGGCGACTAAAGAATAATGCTGAAATGATCGAAAAGTAATACGATCGGTCGTTTTACGGGTATTTGGCGAACCGACCAAAAATTACCGGTATAACCGAAATATCGGTATAAGTGAAACCGTCATAAAGAAATTCTACTTCACTTGAGTTACAGGCAATCGAAGAAAACAAATTGATTCTGGAATGCACCCTACCTGAACTATTTCGGCGTCATTGATATCATCGCCAGCATGATCGAGCTCAAAGTGACGAGCAGCCTTGTGGACGACTCGTTTGAATAGTTCAACGTTGGTGAAGAGGAGCGGCGAATCGAAGCGAACCACGCGAATGCCCGCCACCTCCACGGCCGAGTCGTACTGGGCCACGTCGCGGTACAGCATCGTGTCCGGCAGCTGACCCAACCAGTGCGACTGTGGCCTAAAAATACAACTCTAAAAGAGTTTCTCGAAAATACGCCCCTTGTATAATCAAAATTTCTTAGTAACAGAGAGCCATCGTATTCTATTGTTAGAATGTGAGGATGAGAAGGGAGGAGTTGAGCTAACTGAACTTTACATCAAGAGAGGAGACCTCAGCCAGAGAGAGAAGTGAACATACATGCATTTTAGGATAAACATTACACAATGATAATTACCCTATCATGCGTCTGTACTTTACCATATCTAGGATTTGAATATAAAAATGGATCTCTAGCTGACGCTCTTATACGATTGATTGAACATTACGGGATGGAAAAGCGTACCATTGCGATCGCAAGACGATAGTGAGCATAGCGAAAGCGACTGACAAGGCTAGTCCTTCCATGACGTCAGAGCACATGGTGATGACACAGCTGAATATCCATACAATCTGAATAAGAAAAGGAGTTAGTGAGTACCGTATTTCAAAGGGAGACAGTTTCGTAAAAATAATGTGAATGAAAAATGTCGAAAAGTAAGCACATTTCTGCACTCTTTTCAATCATTTGCTCAAAATGCGTGTGAATATAGTGCAGAATGTGTGATAAAAGTGTATAATCGTAATTTCTTAGTCTGTAACAGAGAGCCACAAGGAACACCGTAGC
Organism: Plectus sambesii; assembly: GCA_002796945.1. Taxonomy (NCBI): domain Eukaryota; kingdom Metazoa; phylum Nematoda; class Chromadorea; order Plectida; family Plectidae; genus Plectus; species Plectus sambesii. The sequence goes on from NIUQ01004648.1 coordinate 3,166, forward strand.
ACGCTTATTATTGACAGTTAAATTGAGTACGTACGCTGCGGAGTTCACACTGTTAATTTTTTATTACTACGAGACCAACACTTTATTGGCTTCTTACTAATTAAGTAATTACGAGTATAAAAATGCAATTATATTTCTATATTTTACGTCTACGTTGATTTTATGAAACTAGCCTCAAGGCGAGTCACTCGGTGCAATATAACTTACACAATCGATTTTCGAAAGACGCCATAGCGGCTTCAATTCGCTCACTTGCATGAACAGTCCCTTCAGCGCCACCAAGATGATGCAAGCGAGCACGCACTACAAATATTACAGACATGAATCAAAGATCAACAGACTGCGTTGTAAACATAGTGATGTCAAAACGTTACCATCGGCAGCGGCTGAAGTAGAGGCCCCAGCCATAAAATGACAACAAGCAGCAGACCGCTCGATAGCACAGTAGCCAGCTGAAAAAGCGAATGATGCAATCGTAACGACGTCAACCGATCAACTTTTGCATTCCTAGATAACATATTTTTAGCCCTTTTACAACACAGTATAAAGCTCAAAGTCGCAAGTCGCTATGAATGGATAGGCAGGCAATTATTTAAGAGAACTATCGCTAGTATTATAATAGCACGGCAGTCGAGTTATATGCCAAGCGGTGGTACTATTAGAATACAGATTCCTCATTCTCAAGGAAAAGTAAGTTACGGTTGCCGATACTACAATTCGATATGTAGCCTTTTTCTCGCTCGATGCCATAATTTTTTTCGGGAAATTACAAAATCATAAGAATTGACGAAGAAATGAGGAAAACCAAAAGATTTGCCATTGTTAATATTTAGAGATGAGGTGCTGCTGACGGATCGGCAATCCCATATCAACAGTTAGCGGTAATTAAGTCATCGAAATAGTGGGTCTTCCACCGTGATTCTTCACTCTTGCATTAAAATTAATCTCGTTTGCGTTAGCACTAAATGCAGAGATGACAATACTTAATGTGAAAATAACGAATTCGAATGCAGAAACGTAAGGCATGCCGTGCCAGTAGAATAAAGATAGAATTTTAAATGTTCACTTTTAAAAAAGTATTTGCAGAAGAATAAGAGCAAACCTGCGTTTTTGTGCCCGCTGCTTCGTAGACGAGCGACCTGGAGAGAGAGGTAGTCGGCGGAAAGATGGGGAAGAGAGAGCTCACCGCGCTGGTGATTCCCAAAGCATACAACTCCTGAATAACGTTCAATTCCCACAAGATGAAACAATGGGCGGTCTCATTTCGCGTACTATAAATAAAGCTGTACTTGGTGGATATTCCATATTGGTATAGTAAGTTGACCTACTTTAGCGAAAGTAAGTGATAAGAAATTGGTTGATTCATTTCAAACAGTACTGTGTTTTTCGTTTATACCGCTACTTAGGGGAAAGGCCAAAGTTACCGGTACAAGTGAAACTGGTATTAACAAAATCAAAACAACAAAAAGTATGGCGTTCCCTTTACATTCTTTCCCAGACGAGGAATTTTTTTTTCATGGATTATGAGCAAACTCCCACCTGACTGGGGTCGATCCGATATCGATGTCTCTTCGCGAACAGCTTTCCCATTGATACCGTAACGACGAAGCCGACGATTGCTATCCCTACAGCATCTCGAAATACTGTAGGCAAAAGGTCGAAATTTGGCAGGCTGGGGGAAGGAATGCTGAAATATAATTGTTATCATAACATTCTAATGCTCCAACGCCACTATAAAGATATGCAAATATTTTTGAACACAATTTTGTCCTAAGTTGTTCATAGGTTAAGAGTACTTAAGTCTGCAGTAAGGCATAACGATGAGTGTGGTTTAGAATTACTAAAATTTAAGAAACGATACTGTTTCTGGTCCATCGCGATTTTTCACATCGAACATTATAGTGATAAATACATGGAACTAATCTGATGGCGAATTATAAATAAACTTCGACTTAGGGGCAGTTCGAAGAGTTTAACAATGCAACTTACCCAATGGGGATCTGGTCGACCACTTTCATTTTGTATTTGTATTTGAACTGGCCGGCATGCGAAACAACTGTGGCGATGATAAGCTGGAAACAGGTGCACATTTACTACGAAGAGTGAGCATTGAACAACAATCACATTTAGCAAATTTTTCACAATTATTATTTTTCGTGACAAGATAATCTTACAGCATAATTCGTCGCTTTTGCATACAAATCTGTCAATCTTGCATTAGAATGTAACGCAAGACTGGTTAAAGGAGCGCGCATACCTTTGACTAGAGTGGTTTTGCTTCATTTGGTCGCGTGATGGAGTACACTTTTCACTCATAATCACTTTAGTTAAAGGTATACGCGCCCTTAGAGAAGGATAGAGAAGTAAACTGACCAGAAAGAGCTCGAAGGGTAGAGGAATGGGGCATTTCTTCTTGAACAGGGGATTAATTACTTCCTTGCCGACGATCAGAAAGACTATTGAGCAAATCGATACGATAACTGCCGCCAAATTGCTCTGCGGAATTGCAGCCGCCAAATCGTGTAACACCTGAAAGAATGATTTCCTTCCAAACGGCAGCTGTCAGAAAAATCATTCGAGAGGCATCATCATAGTACATTAAAAAACTAAAATACCACTCAAAGGTATTCGGTATTGTTACATATAACAGGCTTCAGTCTTAATTCCGAACTGCTAATAAATTTGTTTGAGCTCAATCGGAAATTTATATAATATGCGCTCATGCACTGATGAGGGTTGTACAGAACACTCCCTAGTCTATCAATAAACGGAAAATATCGCCCCTTCCATTCAAAATAAGCTAACCAACATCCTAATCATTCCATGGATAGTCCAAAGTCCAAACACCGAACATCGATCTGGATAAGATTCGTATTTTTCAAAAACAGCCTCTATCAGATGTTTCCAGCGGACGTTGTAATACTACCCACCGAATGACTAATCAGAGAATTTCCAAGCATGAAAACCTTGGTTCTTACATAGTATAGGCGGAAGAATCCGTCATAGCGGGGTAGCTTGACGCCGGTGATTTCGTTGAGCTGCGCCACGAAGACGTGACATGCGGCGCCGGTCGAAAATCCCGATACCACTTGATCGCTCAGATAGGCGGTCAAAAAGTCCAAACGCAGCAGAGCCATTGCGAGCTAAAATGTCCCTTTGATATTCAGTAAAGATTGTTTGTCTGTCTAGATTCTATTCAATAACATATTTATTCGGTGTTTGTAGCTATAGCGCTGCTCTGGCTGAGGCAAACACAAACTGGACAGAAAATACAGGAAGGATGACGTGAAGTGGTGTCACTGGCTGTGTACCAACATTTCTCATGTTCCCTGCATCGAGTGGGGGTTTCACAGCAAAGTTATGTGATCCATTACAGCGTGTAACTACTGCTTGAGTCTTAATCGCTCACTTCCCTGCTGTTTCGTATAGTCAGCGCGTTAACATTGCATACTTAATCCTGCCAAGTCACTGTGCAGCAGTAATTAGACTAAAGGCAAAATAGGCGAATTATTGGCCCCCTCCCTTCGGCAACGTCCACTTAATGACAACTTACTTGAACTATTCCGACAGCCAAACTCAGTGTCGTCACCACTTCGATCGGCGAATATTCGGCCATGACCGATCCGGTTGGCGCAGTGCCATTGGCGAGAGACGAACCGACGATCGCCTGATCAGGAAGGATGCGCAGACGAGCAGTACCAACCATAAGACTAACCACCGAGAAGACGCCTAAAGAGAATATGCATTTGTCGCATTTTGCTACGATATTTGTTCCGTGCACATGCATTGAAAAGATATGCTTGCAATGAGACGATTGCGCGGTGAGGAGCGGTTAGTTATCTATTTGAGAGGGAAGCGCGAACGCTATCCCCGTACGCAAAAATTTCGCGGTTGGCCAATTCCAGTTCGGAACTGCCACAGAGGTCAGCCGTCCCTAAAGTGCAATGGTCCAGCCTCGCCCTGGAGATCTCGCCTTCTTGATCGCGAGATACCTCCCCGCCAGGTAAGTTTAAGAGGGACCGTGTCTCCCCACTTAGCTGGCAGGCAAAACGCAAGAGTTATGGGTTAGTCGTGGACGCCGCAGGCAATCGATAGCACACGCGTACGGGCCGCTAATTGGAGCGCGGGACAGCCATAAATGAGCAAAGCGGCAACGCGCGTCATAATGCTCTCCAACGCAACGGCCACTGCTCGAATTTTACGCTCTTCATGATGTGCTCGAACAGGTTTATACAACGCGCAGGAGAAGAGAAAGATAACCAGGCAAAAATGAATCATATTTTACCCATTGACACATGACGCGAAGTGCCGAAAATCATGTAGAGCAGCGGGGGAAAGAACGATGTATACAGACCATAAACTGGTGGGACGCTGGCTAAACCGGCATATGCCATGCCTGCAAAGAGAACAGCAATGCCGAATTCTAATGTTTGTGGCAAAAGTGGATACCTTGAGGTATGTTCATGATTCCAATAGTGAGACCGGCGACAATGTCATGACTGCTATCTTCGCGCCATTTATACTTGGGCAACCAATGGAGAATAGGAATGAAGTTTATAATGGTAGCGAAAATTCCTTTCGCCGTTGTGTATGGCGCACAACAACGGTTTATTGCTTTGCGTACTTTTTCTCGTGGAGCGCGCCGATCGACGGGTAGTAAACCGAATTTCACGTCAAATTGTTCCTGAATATAATTAATGCTATACTTTGCTTGTGAGGATTTGTGATTGTTTAGTGGCAAATATTTAAAGATGGCTTTCGCCTTTTAAGATATGTTAGCGCAGCCCCGAGTGTAAATATATATTGTCAATACTAGTTGTGACGTTGCACTCAGTGAACAACATATAACGCGCAATAACTAATTCTTCAAAGAGTACCTGATTGTAAGCGAGGCGGCTGATGGATATTTCTGCCTCGTTCCCATTCAAATCCTCCGTAAAGCCTTCCGTACTGGCTACCATGTTTCAACAATGATATAACAGTTGATAAAAGATGCGAACAAACTTCTTGCTGATTCAACTCTACTCCACAATGACGATAACTGCGAATCTCCTTGGCAAGGACAAAGTTCGCCGTTGTCTTTAGTTGGGCTCGCAGAAGAATATACTACGCAAAATGCCGTTGGCCAACGTCAGTATATAGTACTCGTATGTCGTATGATTGTAAAGTAAGTGAAAAACAGGTTTCAAATGAGAAGTTGAAGGCGATGAAGTAGTGGATTGAATGGAACCGTGTCGATGATCAAGTGTGTGCGTAAACAATGAATGAGATCGACGACAGTTCCAACACTGGCGCCACTTTCTACATCATTTTTCGGCCAGTCGATTGCATACAGCGACTTAATCAATTAGCAAACTGGGTGGCGCGTTTCGTTCGATTAAAAACTCTGTCCGCTGTTGAGAGTGATGCGGCGACTTTACGGAGGATGGATGGAGCGGGTGGAACAGGAATGATCACGGGCATCGAGTGCGGACTGATATATGGAATCGCGATACTATTTCCGCGCAGTACAAACCGTAACCCGCCGCTACTTTCATGCAAATCGGTGTATGACTTGAAATTTACAGGCAGATGAAATGATACTCAGTAAAAAATTGATTATTCTTGGCGGTACAGTTCTACTGGGTGTTTACTGAGTTGGACGATTCGACACTCGCTCAAAATGATGACGGTTTAATTATCTGTCATTAGGTTAAACATAAGTTGCATTACATAGAGAAGAATGAAAGTAAATTAAATCAGAGCATNGTCACTCGCTCAAAATGATGACGGTTTAATTATCTGTCATTAGGTTAAACATAAGTTGCATTACATAGAGAAGAATGAAAGTAAATTAAATCAGAGCATTTAACGGAATGGACACTAGGCTAATATGTGATTTATCGCTGCTCAGCGGGAAAATGCTTGCAAATATCTTCCAATCTCTATGTTTGCATCGGATGCAAAAATCTGCACTCACCTTTGAAAGCTAATAGAATGTGTTAAAGGTTTTGATTGAAAAATGATACCATTTAAAAATAAACGCCTCAAGAATTAACTCAAATCAACCAAAATTTGGACCAAATCGCTCGAGTATGCAGCCTTAACAGGTTACTTTGTGACAAATCGTCACCGTAGAATAGCGCGTGATGCGCTTATGACAATAGTCGGTGGCTAGAATCGTTTAACAAAAGTGCTGACGTTTCATAGTTTTGACTTGTTTTCGGTTGATTCTGGGTGGATAAGGGCTGCGTTCAGATGCCGGATATTCATTCGCTAACCAAAAAGAGCAACATTGAAAACGAAGCTGGTCCCCTGACCAAGCAGATTCACTCAGTGCTTAAAGAAATCCAAAAGAAACCCCATCCGCATCAGCTCGCCATCGGTGGCATCGCCGGCTGGTAAGTATGGCGTAGAACATTTTTCTTCTCAAATTTGTCATCTATGGGCGAGCTTGTCGTTTGAGTAATAAGAATGTACTATCAACTGTTACGCTTCGTGTTACGAAACTCGGTATTTGAAGTATGATGGACGTATCTGTACATGTTTGCCGTCTGCATTTTATGAATTAGCGCGGCTTACTACGCATGGGGGACCCGGGGTCATACAAGATAAAGGGATAAAATGACACATTTTCGTAAAATGAAAGACAACCGTCTGCATCTTAATTTATTGCGGTTGAGCTTTAAAAGTTATAAACATCATTTCGAGCGAATGAGTGATGATGCAAGATTTTAACTGCGAATTGCGTACGCTGTGATAACTGACCAAAGTTCGTTCGTATCTCTTTATACAGCTAGGGGTAGGACAGTGACTACGCTCGCGTGCTGGTTTAATAACAGCAAACAAGGTCATGTCATGATAAGTAACGTTCACTCTATAGGACTTGCGGTTACGTCGGAGCGAAAGTCGGAAAGTGGACAGCGTTCACGCTTGGCAGCAGTCTTCTCCTGCTTCAGGCAAGCTTTTTTTCGTGTTGTCACCTTTTGTGGCCGACTTGACTGACCGTTTGGCTGTCTGATTCGACTGGTTGACCGGCACACATTTCTCGAAGCGATTGTAACTCTCCACAGCTCGTGTGTTGCAAGCGGCTTAAGGGATACATTGTTTATTTCTTTGCATTTTTGGGTTTCCGTTGGCTGTTGTGATGTACAAAAATATGTTCTCGCTCATTTTATTTTGACCCCTACGCCTACCGTCTGTCAATAACTTTCATGCGCATTCATATATTACACTCCGACCACTGTAATATAATTTGAAAACGGAGCAGAGTTCGTTTTTGCGCTCATTTCAGAAGTATTTTCTCTTTTTCTGCTTACTCTAGGGCAACTTCCTGGATGCTTCCAGCGTGTGGTAGGGAAACTTTGTCTAAACAAATCATTCGGGTCGATTTCGTGTCCCATATGCCAGCTAAAGCCGTACTTTTTCGACATACTTCAGTATTGCGTAAAGTACGACTTGAGCTTAATTACGCGATTTGAAAGCGATCTATAGATAGTCACGTTATTCCTACCACGGATTGGAAGCTCAGAGAGAGAGTAGTGGTGCTCGCAACCCTTCTCCCTCTCTCCGCTTTGATTTAAAACGGCCGCGAACTCTGTGCCGTTTTCAGGCTTGAAGCATTGCCCATCTCGTACGTGACGTGAAATTTGTGCGATCATCATCCTCTGACGTATAAGCGAACGATGGACGCCTTGTGGGATAGCGTCTGCCACTATTTGTCGGCGCATCCGTGGCTGCGGCTGCCGTTGCTGTCGGCGGCGGTGTACGCGGGCTACCGTATCCTGTCATGCGCGTTGACGTGCCGGTCGTGCCTGAACGTCAAGGACAAGACGGTGTTGATCACGGGGGCGAGCAGCGGATTGGGACGGGCGCTGGCCTTTCGCTTCCATCGCGCCGGCGCGCGGCTCATTCTGACCGCGCGAAGCATCGACAAGCTGGAGCAGCTCTGCGCCGAGCTGCAGGCCGCCAACCCCAACAACACCAACGAACCCCTCTACCGTTACCTCGACATGGCCGAGCCCAATGGCATCGCCGATCTCGCGCAGTTGTCGCCCAATCGCAAGATCGATGTTTTGGTGAACAACGCGGGTCAGTCCATGCGCGGCAGCTGTCGCGACACCACCCTCGCCGTCCAGCGACAGATCATGGATGTCAACTTCTTCGGCCATGTCGCCGTCACTCAAGCGCTCCTCGACGCGATCCCCGAAAACGGCACCATCATCGTCGTCGGCAGCGTGCAGGGTCGCATCGCCGTACCATACAGAAGCGCTTATGGCGCCAGCAAGCACGCCATCCAGGTAAATTGATGTTTTATTTCTGCGTATTATGTGGGCTCGAATTTCCTCTTGTGGATGCAAGACGCAAGATAGCGCCCATTTTTTGGCGGTATGCAGCTGCGTCGTAGACAAGCGCCAAAATTTAATATGATATATTAAACATACACCTAATATCATCACGTAACATTTAACTTCTTTTTTTATCAGCGTGTTCGTTTGTAGAAGGTTTTGCGGGGATGTTCGATATTTTTACTGATATTAGGCGCTTGTGCTTCAGAGTCGAACAAGGTTACGTGTCAAAGAAAACTATAGGGAAATTTGTGTATAGCGATACTTGGGGAACCGGCCAAAATTACCCCTCTAAGCTAAATATTGGTATAAACGAGTTCTACTGTACCCCTTTTTCAGGCGTACTTTGACTCGATGCGAGGAGAGGAGCCGCGCCTGAACGTGTTGATGGTGAGCCCGGGCTACATCAACACGAACATCTCGCACTCGGCGCTGACAGCGACGGGCCAGCGGCACGGCAAGGCCGAGCACAGTCTGCTCACCGGCATGACCGCCGACTTCGCCGCCGACCAAATCTATCGCGCGTTGGTCGCCGGCCGCTCCGAGCTCGTGCTCGCCCCCTGGCAGCCTCGCTTCGCCATCTTCCTCCGTTACGCCCTCCCCGACCTTTACTTCTGGGTCATGCGTCGGCGTGCCGCTAAGGAGTTGGAGAAGGAGAAGAACGAGTGACGTCATTAAATGCAGTTACTATTACTTCATTTGATGACGTCACATTTTGGCGTTTTCTTATTTTAACCGTTGCTGTTTGGTTTCGTAACTTTGTCGTTCCATTTCGTAAATTTACCGTTCAGTTTCATAATTTTTAAAAGAAATTAAATGGTAAATAAGGTTTTTATAGCATCAGCGTTCTAGCGAACTGTTCTCGTCCAAAAGTAATTTTGGTAAAGGCCTCGCGCTTCCCAAGTACTTCCTCGTGGTTTGCGATTCCTATGCGATTATGAAGAATTAAGGGATGATCAATGACGAATATGAAGCATACTTTCTGGTTAATTGCGCAGGATTCGCGAACTGAGTCACGTTGGAAGTTTTGCCGCCCCTGATTATCACTCGCATCCTTTTTACACCTTGTAGTTAATACGTAAATATTCTTCAACCAGCAGTCTCATTTAATTTCTATTCCTCCGTTCTCCTTTTCTTATTTTCCTATTATTACATTTGAAAATCGAAGTTAGTTGGAGTGTAAAGTGTTCAAATGCGATTTCTGATGTTATTTCATTTTGCGTCCTGTAGTTACTTTTCATATTTCCGTTATTCATTCTTGTCGTGCCTTGGCCATATGTGGCAGGGTAATCAACAATGCTCACCTTGATTGTCGATGCGAGTTGTTAAAAAGTATCCTTTTCGCCGACTTGAGAACACACAGCGCGACACACACAAAAAATTTGATTGACTCCTTCGACTGATTGCGTGTTTGGTTCAATTGTTAACGTGCTATCATTAGTGGGGGACTTTGGCTATATGTTGATGTCGATATGATATTTGGCCAAGCATTCAGCAGCCTGTTACATATAATTATTGCAATTGCAGAATGGCGGAATTGCAAGCGTATTGATTGGTCATTTTCTGGTAATTTCCGGATGAGCGACCAGTCACCGCGCTTGCGATTTC
>NIUQ01004649.1:0-13130 GCA_002796945.1 Plectus sambesii
GGAAGTATATGATAATAGCTTCAATATTTATTCAGTTTACTTCCCTATACAATTGAAATTGCTACAGTCAGCTTTATTCTGAAGTAAAGCTCTTCCACTATATATATTTACATTTCTTTCGTCAACACTTTCTACCTCTTTATGTTATCGAATAAATACACTTAAAATACTTTGCGTAAAAGCAAACGTTCTTATCACGCAAAACGTGTTTGCTAAATGCGAACCGATGCAATGACCTCGCCCAACAGTGATTACTAATATTATTCAAGAATTCTTTTCGCTGGCGCACTTAATGATGTATCCAGGCGGTACCCTGGGTCGTTCGGTGTCCGCCTCAGCATCTCAGAGCTATAAAAGCAAGTGCTAGCGGTGATTTGACGAAAACATGTTTGATTACCGCCTCTAAACTAGAAGCGGTGGCGCTTATTATCTGGATTTCTTAGTTTGAGAGAGCAAATCTACGATTGATGAATAGACAAATGTTCAACCAACAAACACAAATAGAACTATGAATCAAACATAATCACTAAAGGAACTTTTGGTAATGCCGACAATGAAATTAAATGGAGAATAATAATATGGAAGCATGATAAATTCGTTTTGTGTGTGGGATTATTGTCAACGAATACATCAGTTTGCGATGAGAATGGTGAAGTGATGAACTCGGTACGGACAAAATAGTTGATCCATCAGCTCTGCGCCGATTTAAGAGAGACTGTGAAATGAAACTTGCAACACGCGAACATAAAACAGGCCACCCCTTAACTTACTGACGAAACATCTTCAATTTCTTGCAAAATACGCTCAGAAGGTCTCATAGTACGAGCAGATGGCTGCAAAGTAGATTGATGGCGCCAGTAGTAAAGTGCTTAGTTAGCAGACTGCAGATTATTCCCGCGATGGGCAATTGAAAGCTAGTCAAAGAGCGCTTATCACTCCACCTGATGTCAGCAACCTGTTTATTTATCGACAACAACTATAAAACAGTGTGCAGTCGGTAGTAAATTGCCGAGTCAGAACAATTCCAACTTGTGATCGTCAGCTGATCTGTCGGATTTGACTGTGTTTTCATACGTGGTTCGTTCGCTGAACTCATTGCATAGAGAGAACCACTAGTGACGTCGACGAGTATTTTGCGATGGACAGAAAAAACGCTACTTGTAAGCTCGCGACAATTTCTTCAGATTATAGCGAGTACTTTCAATATCAACATTGCTCCTGATCCATATAATGATCGTAGTTAGTTAACGCTATATATTCAGTTCGCTTTGCCATCACCACTCCGGCATAAGCAAAATTGTAATCCGAATTCTAGTTCTGCAAGTGATAGAGTGGCGATGACATTGCGAATTGCGTATTGAGTATCGAATATTGAGATAATTTAACGAGATAGGGCCCTCATTGACGTATTCTTTGTAATTATTAATCCCGATTGGGGGTACACTTTAATCCGAATTCAGTTAGTGAAAAGTGCTGCTGTAAGCGAAGAAATGACTCAAAGCACCAGAGGATATTGACAGAAAATGGCAAATGATTTTCAGCTGTTATCAATCAAATTCGACTGCACTCGACCGTCTGGTTGAAAAGTTACAAAAACTTCATCAAGAAAGAAAGCAATACCGACTACGCGCTGGAGCAGAACGTAGCCATTTTGTTCGGAGTGTTCATTGTGTACGGATTTTTGGCTGCAATTTTATGGAGCAAATTTGCGCTCTAAGAAAGATACACTATTACTTGTATTTCGTTTTTCAATCCTAAATAAATTTATGCGTCAAAACTTCAAAACACGCTTGGCAAATTGAAGTTCGACGTTTATCAGGGTCAGATTCAAGTAATCTTCTGTTTTTAACCCCCCCCCAAAGCTCTGCCAGCAAACCTCCCTCAAAATATCCGAAATCCTAATTTTTGTCCTCTATATCCAACTGCAAGGCTGGATTCTGACTCGTCGAAGTTCTGAGTAACCCATAATCCAACTCCACAATTTACAGAATCAAAAATGCTGACATGATGATGTTGAAAATCTGAACACCTATTAGGAGCAACATATCAATCGCATTAAGCAGCTCATTCCACTGTTCAACGAGGTACTTCTCGTCTTGCAATAGTTCAATCCAAGTATTTACCGCCTTCAACGAACGCTCGTAGTCTGTGAATGCCTTCAGCAACCTAAATATTTCCTTTTTAGGGTCTTTCTAGTACAGTAGAGCACGGTAATGTGCAGCTTCTCGAGAGCCAGCCAAAAGGTGCATATAGCGTTCTTGAAAATGGTACTACAGTAGAATTTTGCTATGTACAGAACTGTTCTCGCGCCTCTCAAAAATGCCATTTCACCGCTTCAATCATTTTTCAGTCTCTTTGACACTTCTTCATGAATTCAGTATCAGTTAAGAACGCGCATATAATGCTGAAGAAGACAAAGAAAGGCATAAATTCTTCATACTAACCGTGTATTTTCACCATTACTATGTTTCTCTGCAATATGGTCGCAAATGGCGGGGCTGCTATGTCTTGGCAAGTTTTTTCTCATGATGAGCTTGCAGCAAAGCAGCCTCTGTAGCCAGAACGGCGGTAACCAATGCTTTGACAGCGCCCTTTGATGCAGGAACATGATCATCACCGCAACGATTGTTGTCAACATGCAAACAAAGAGCTCCGCTAGTACATAGTAGCCTGAAATGACCACGTTGTGTCTTGCGCAGCTTTGCTGCTCTTATACAGCAATTAAATGTTGCATTCATAATGGAAGCAAAGTGAGGCGTATGTACGCAAATGGGTTTTTTCTGCTCAGTTATTAGTAGAAAGCAGCGTACCATAGGATATTTAGGATGTGCCATCATACTTACCTAGACGCGGCAGTTTGGTAGACTTAGGCATCTGATCCGAAACGATGTTCAGGATGACAGCAATCGCGAGCAGCGTGGTGAGACCCAAAGAAACCTGAAATTTTAAATTACTGTCAGTAAACGTGGTATTACTGTACTTTAAATTATTTCGCGCGCAAGTAAAAACATTAATACAAAGTTTTGGTTACATAATGAGAAAGTAGAGCTGCGAAATTAGGCGCATTTAAAATTCTCTGTTCAGTGCGTACAATTTTGGTTACCATAGCAACAGAGCAAGCGATTACAGTACATATTGTTTAATTATATGAAAAGATCCTACAGATCTATCACGGAACGAAAAACGTGAGAATTCTGGACATTCGTTCTAATCGCTGAGAAATAATTCGATGGGGCTCGTTTACTAACAGATCGTAAAGTAAATCGCTGAGCATTACATTTCAAACCACAAAACGCACACTCCCTTTTGTGTCACGTAATCGGACCGCGGTGATCGGAAATGTATAATTTATTATCAAGCCGTCATCTCGTTTTTTGATGGCGCGCGTTTTGCAATGTATTTTACTATGTCTAACAGAATAGCAGATTAGTTCTATATTGTTCACTAAGTTTCCAATATCAAATCTAACCGCAACATGAAGCTCGCTAGGCTAAGCTGAAAGATAGGGAAAAGAACGAGCCATCGATAAAGAGAAGTCAGACCTTCTATGGACCAGTTATGTGACGAGAAGATTACCTTTTCATGCCGATCGCCGGTGCTGCTAAAAGGCGCAAAGATGCCCAGCACACATAAAGAAGTAATCACAAATGTTGGCAAAGCAAGGACACAGATGTAGTAGGTTGGTCTGCGCGACATCTCTACTTCGAACGAAAGGTTGATGCTCTCGACGACTTGTCCTCCAGAATTCGGCAATGTGACGTTCGAAATGATTTCGAACACTTTAAACGAAATAAACTTCCACTCTGGATGCTCCTGTAATTATTTCGATCGCAAGCAGAAATTGATGGAATCATAGTGTACTGTCAAGGTGAGTGGAGCAAAAATAAATTTGCTTTGTCGGTAAATAGATTCAGTTAATTTGATTTTCGGGAATGTATTGCTCAACGGATCCAGTTCATTCGATTGAAAAAGAAAAGCTAAGCGATCAATTCTATCCTGAAAAGGTGATGTCAATGTCTTAGGTAATATTTTTAATGCAAACGAAAAGGGTGAAAAGTGATGGCATATTTGAAGCGTATGTGCGGACTGTATTCCTATAGCCCTCATCCCTTCCTATGCCAAGCCGCCTCCTTCGCATAGTGCAGTTCATTCAAACATCGACTTTTAAAGCAGCAAACATCTCGAACCTGATCATTGTTGACGCCATCGTAAATTTGGCCGACATCTTTTGGAGGTGGATCCGCTTTAACCATGACCTGAGCCTTGGTATATGTCCATGGGACGAACTGGATGATGCATTTCTGATTGTCGTAGGGAAAGTTCTCCACTTTCATCTGACAGTTGAGTGTCAAGATCTGCGGCGAGTAGATGGAGACGTTGCCATCGGAAGCAATTACAGCTCGACGCTTATTGTTTGGAAACATCGGCCGGTTCGCTATACTGAATAAAATTCGATCTATAGGCCATACTTCGCTGAGCACAAAAGTTGCGAACTGTTTGAGATTTCAGTTTCCTAGTTTTTTAATTTCAACATACAATTGAAGCATTACATTGTCCCTTTCATCGGCGGAATGAAAGCAAATGTAACCTTTTTTCTTAAGTTAACGCGGAACAGAGCTGTAAGCTATCATATTTTATACGTATAATGAAAGCTGGTCTAGCCCTTTCAAATGCTCTCACGAGAGACCCGCACCAACCTGTACAACAGGACGTCCGGTATCCAGACAAGTTCTTCGGGAACGCGAATATGGTCCACTCCTCCGAAATCCGCCGGGTCCCACTGCAGATGTTCGTCCTTCCAGGTCTGGAAAGTAAAGCCATTTCAGTTGATCGATTTTGATTCATCCCCTGACAGGCATAAGACAAAGTCAGTTATCAATGACTATGAATAATGAGAATAATTAGGGAGAAGAAGCACTGATTGAAGATTCTTTTGTAAGTCAAAATAAGTCTTTCTCAAGCATGCGCTTCAGGACTAGAAAATCTTTACTCGTCGCTCAGCAAAGATCTCTTTAGCTATTATGCATTACGATTACAGTGAGACGAAACAGTTACAAAGTAAACACGTACCTGACCGTAATCCATTGCAAAATCAAAAGATTGCTGAGCCGGGTTCTACAAGAAAGAACACATGAAATATGCGCTTCAGCGTTTCTGCTAGAGAATTTTCCCTACCGCGTTTATAATATCCATAAACCACATTCTGACCAGAACTGTCGTCAGTGTTCTCTCGTCTTTCACTGGTCGGACATTTTTCTCGTAATTAGTGAATAGTTTTTTGAATATTTTCAGCTCATTTGAGGAGCCATCAACAGCTAAAAGTTAATTTTATAGTATAGGAAAATTTTGCCAAAAGTCACCTTGGCCGCCGCAAAAAAGTACAATAATCGATAATATCAGCAACTGAAGCATCTTGCCGAGCATCGGAGGCAACTTTTTATAGCAGCTTAAAAATCTCTCTGAAAAATTCAACATAAGTCTGAAACTAAACGGCCAACCTTGATTAAAAACCATTACGGATTACCGAACTAAGGAGAGCAATTGTTTTCACAAAGGTTCTCGCCGTAACTCCTCACTATCACATTTTGACTCACTCCTTTTACCTCCAACTTCGTTAACTATCTAATTTTGTCAACCTTGCGTTCGAACTGAGTGCAAAAGTGTCGAATTGGGATGCGAGACCGCGTAAAATCGAAATGGTCTATTTGCTGGATAAGTCAGGCAGAGACGCAAGAAGATAGTGCCAATGCCATCATTCCTCTCTAACTGGCAAACGATTAGAGGGGATCTGTTTATTTACGATCCGCTTTAGGCCCTCAAGAGAGAGCTGCGCTCCAGTAGACATAGATTATATCAGTATCTTGTTACAAGTATTTCGTGAACGAATCTTCTCTAAAAGCCCTTATGAAATATCTGTTAATTGTCCTATTATGGGAAACCTTGCATTGATATGCGCAGGTTTTCGTTGCTGGCTAGTTATTTATGAGGCTTGTCATTATATGCGCCCACATTTGTCATTAGCATCATGCAGAAGTCACCAGGAAATGTAATACCACTTCATTACCGAGAAATTGGAATTTTTAACCTCTATTTGGCGTCAGTTGATAAGCACCCAGGTTGGTTTTAGAAAACTACTACTTTTATTGATTTCTCTCATGCATTTTTGGAATTACTTGCAACGTTGACATGAAAGAATTGACCATACTTGATGTCGTGCATAGGAATAACTCTAGCGCAAATATAATGCATCTGTTATTTGTCCTATTGCTCCATTTTAGCGTCGAAGAATGGTTGCGCAGACGCAAACATCGGCAATTAATTCTCAAAGGATTTTAATGAAGCGTAGGAAAGTGGCACGATCAAGATGTCGTCACTTTAATAGCCATACAAGTCCCATAGCTACCCAAGCAAACACATTTTTTCCTATTTTTTCCATTGAAGATCGCAGGGAACGAAAGCTTATATTATCGGCGCTTACAACATCAGAATTCATTCTGTCAAAGTTTCATTTGAGCACAATAAACTTTCCGACTGCTTTGACTAATTTAGTGGAGTAGTGCTTTCAACATGAATCAAACCATCACTTTTGAAACTGAAACTCTTAATGTACCATTGTTAGTGGTATGTTTTTTGAGTTCTGGTCTTGGTGTGCTGCTCAACATTATAGTGATGCTAATTTCGATGACGAGAAAGAATGATAAAGGAACTTTTAAGTATTACATGAGCAACCTAGCTTTGGTAGATTGCATCGGGGCATTAAACTACGGTGCACTCGCTCTTTATGTCTCTTTAACCTATTATTCGTCTACCGACAACGATGAATTCACGTGTGCTTCACTAATATTTGCCATCAACTGGACCTTGACAGCTACAGTCGTCTGTATGATACCGATGACCATACATAGGCGCTTAGCTTTCGACTATTCCGACCACAACTGGTTTAAAAAGTGCTTCAGCAATGGTGCGCTCGCTATCTGCTGCGTACTTATTGACTTCCTGTGTTGTCTATTAGCGGGCGTTGATTATTACTTCAACGGTTTCAGCGACAGTGTCGATACCGCGGACTTGGAATTCTGCAGCGCCAAACCGCTTAAAATGGACGCTGAGCTAACAGTGTTTCATTTTCAAGAAATTTTTCGATTTATTTGCTTGCCATTCGTAATCTTTGTCAATTTATCAATCTACCTTCGCTTGCGCTCGCATATCAGAACAATAGGCAGTCGACTGGAGAAGAGAATAATGAAAGAAAAGAGGAATTTGGCGCTCGCCTCTCTTGCTCAGACAATTGCAATTATTCTTGGACACTTACCCGACATCGTAGTGACGCTAATTTCTCAGCAAACAAGCGCATTCAGTGACTTTTCGCGGTCAGAACTGGCCACCGTCGTTTTCACCATCAACGTTTGTAGTATGCTTAATTTTGCCGTCGATCCTATCATGGCGCTTATCATTATCAAACCATATAGGGATGTAGTTTCTTCATATTTCCATCGTATCTGTAGATCACGAAAAGTTGCAACTTCAAGCAGTGCTCCAATAACTATGTATTGATTCATGTTACAATGATGGATGATTTGATATGGTAGTGAAACTGTTTCTTTGTGTGACACAGTAAATGTTGAACGATTTTTGAGATAAAATGTGCTCGTTGGAAACACCTTCAAAAACCGTTCACTATCACCGAAAGAGGTTCCTTTTCCCAGCATTAAATAGCGGTGTTGGGAATCCCCTATAGTGCCCCTGACCTGTTTCATAAAACTGTTGTTACCATTAAAGGCATGCAGCGATGGATCAGCTGATGTGCGCGAGAAAATTGTCTCGTTAACGTCACAACTGGCCATTCGCTGCACTTTCACAATAGTAATTATGGCAGTTGTTATGAAAACGATTTTTATAAATGAGACCATAGAACCGATTTCCAGAAGTGACAATTTATACTGTTTGCTCACTATATTTAATATTTGTTTTGGATGTTTGGCAATTTAAATAGGAGTTTTATTTGGAAAACAGCTTTATCATCTGTGACCCAATCAAATTGAAAATTTCAGTGTTTTTGCTCAGTTTATGGGGGTTATGGAATGAACAATAGCAGAATTTTATCAGTATCTTAGGGAGTAATTAGTATAGATGCGTCGGTCCACTGGACCGAGTACCGAATTACTCGGTGCACCGAGCACTTTTGGCACTCGGTGCACCGGACCGGACCGGGACCGACCTGTTTTTCCGTGGACCGAGCTTTGGACCGGACCGAGTAGCTTGGACCGAGCATAACTCGGTCNTGGTGCTGGACCGCGGTATTTGGTGCTGGACCGGACCGGGACCGGGACCGACCTCACTGAGCTTTGGACCGGACCGGGACCGGACCGACCCCCCTGAGCCTTGGACCGGATCGGGACCGGGACCGACCCAACAGAACCTTGGACCGGACCGGGACCGGGACCGACCTCAAAAATCCTGGACCGACGCATCTATAGTAATTAGCCGAAAGAGAGGAGAGTCGAATTACAGGACGACATACTGCTGTGGGTACAGCACAACGTGTAGCACAAACCCAGAGAACTCCAAGTATCATTTCGTGATGCTAAACATTATTTCAATTTTGAAATTTCCTTTAACAAATTCTGCTCTTCATAGTGAGGATAGAAGTGCTGGTCGGTTTATATTCGAGAGATCTCTTAACGGAGTAAACTTGAAAACATACTCTACTTCCTTCTCCGTTCATAATTATACCATAATTTTGACAAGCTCACACAATTGCTAACACAAAATAAGCATATATTCCCTACAGACGCTATTACATTTCGGTTTTATCGGTATGCTTTTGACGAAGTGCAATAAAATTCAAGAGAATTTCTTCAAACCCCCCTCTTTCTTTGTTATATAGATCTGACTATTTACAGCGAAAATTTATCAATGAATACTAGCGCATTCGTAATAATATTCGTGTTCCCATAACTTAGTATCATATGAGTCATTTCGATAAAAGCTCGAATATAAGCCCAGTAAACGTTGACTGCATGAATCAGCTAATAATATGCTTACTACTCAGATGGACCCATTAACAGGAAACTTAAATAGACCGCCACATTCAATTACATTACATTGCAGGACAATTATGTGACAAGTAAAAATCTAGTCACCGCTTTTAACAAGGATAAATATTGTCGAGCATCTTAAGTGACCAGCAGAACTTGAACTGCGCCACTTACGTTCAGCTAGTCGTCATTTGTCAGAGTGGCACGGATCGGATCGTGCCGGGTCGGTGTTTTTCTGAGCTTTTTGCGGCGCGGCTGTTCGTCGGCGTCTTCAGCGAGCGCACCTGCTACTCGACTATCATTCATACTGATGGTGGCTCAGTTTCGCCAAATGAAAAATCGCTCTCAATCAATCTTCGTGAAATATACACCATGTCAGGCAACTGACTCCATTACTTGATAGGATCACCAGCTCATACATCTCTGGCGATCGATTTCAATTTCATCATGTCAAAATGCGGGAGAAGCATATAAAACGTCATAAGAGCTCAGACAAAGATTTTATGCTCCGCTAGTTTCATTTTAACGTAAAGAGCAAGAATTGAGAATATTAATTGTCAAGTGTATCTGATTTGACCGTTTGTGAAAATGTATCTCGATAACTGTTTTTACAATTTTATGCCGTCAATGAGAAAATTATTTTACAACCTTTACCAAGCAAAGAAGTACATTGGCCTTATAAAACGATTCGCACATTTTTCAGTTTTTCTCCTAATATCTAAGGGTTAAAAATAAACACTCATTTACATCTGTGCATCAATTTTAGACCATGCAATCACAGGATATCTTCGAGAGATGTGAAGATAGTAAACTAATGATGCCTGGGAGCAGGGGATTTCACAGCCGCTGGTTTCACAAAATTATTTTGAGTAAGTCTCGGATTTCTCGAATTTGCGCCGGTGTTAGCCTCTTCAGGTACATTGAAAAATTGATTCAAACATCCACAGGAGATCATCGATAGTAGGCGTTTGCGAAAATCTTGCTTCAGAACAGTAAACGCGAAAAGATCCATGGCAGAATTGCAGCAGAAGGCGATATACAGCTGGGAAACCGTAGTGCCTGATATGTTCCAGTAGACGAAATTGCCCCACAAAATAATGTTAGGAACGGCTGTGAGTACAACCGCAATGGCAGAAATAACGAGAGTGGCGAGAACTTTTTTCATTTCTTGACGCATAAAGGTGCTAGCTATCATTCTTCGCGCTCGCAAATATGCAGCGCAATTCAGCAAAAGTGCGACTGAAGGTAATAATGTGATGATTATGTTATTATAAGTGTTATATGAACGGCCGGTCGCATATTCCATAGCGCAGGCGGGTCTCGTACACACATTTCTGTTGAGATAGGAACAGAGGATACCTACGAGGAGAGAAATTACTGAGAGCAAAACGCAAACAATGTTTGCTATTATTCGCGCTCGAGCCGTGATGTAGGTTCTGTATATGAGGGGTTTGTTGACGGCAATCAGTCGCTCGACGCCCATGCAGAGAAGCGCGAAGGCGGGTAGATGGCCGCCGACGATGAACAGGTAAGGCCAAGGGCGGCCAAAACATTCAAAGCTATTCAGACTGTTGTAGACATTGCCTGCATTGAATGGTGTATACGGTACTGACGAGTAGGTTAATGTACTGATTTTCAATGACTATAAAATGAGCTATAGTGAAGATTCAAAATTTCTTAGCGTCAAATCTGATCCCTTGATTTACTATTTCATGTGACCTTAATTTTCAATGACTACAAACTGATATTCGATGTATAGGACGTAATTGTCAGACGAAGCTTTGTTTGCGGAAATAAATTAAAGAAAAAATAGCTTTGTTCCACAAAGTGTTTGGTTTACTCGTACTTTTACTTTTGATGTCCACTTTCGGTGAATACTTTTGCATTATGGCATAGTTTTTACACATGTTAAGCTTACCTGAAATATAATGTGTACGCAATAAGCCGGCGAGCAGAATCCCCAAGCAGTTTAACAGATATCCAAAAGAGAGCACACCAAAAGTGCCGTACTTTTCGCGCATATGTCGTTTCGACAGCACCACCAGCATGCAAACGATGTTTGTAATAACGGCGAAAATGCCGAAACCGATGTAGTATTTGTAAACTTCCAGCAGTTCGGCGTACAGGACGCGTTGCTCGACGAGCGGCGTTGTCAAGTTGCTGCTTGCGTTGGATGCTGGGTTGCACTGCATTTTTTAATTTTGCAGTAAGTTAAGTAATTACCAAGCAAACTTTGATAGGAGAATATGTTGATAGCAAATGAGCTTTCAAAATGTCAGAGCGATTATTATTCTTCGTTTACATATGATAGTTGGAACAAAGCGTAACTTGCGGAAGTAATTATCGGTTTCGACTGGATTGAAGCAGCACTGAACAGGAGTAACTGGACTCTCCTATTCATGTGTTCGAGTGGGGCGTAGTATTTCTATTGCCTCGCATGCGTAAGAGATGCAATCGGTGTACTAATTTAAGAAGTTTTGTATAGAAGGAAATTTTTCAATTTAAAGAGAACAATGTTAGCTCATTTCAAAGTAATACACATCGTGGTAATTCATCAAGCGTGTCTTTGATGGAAAGAGTGGTATGCACCAACAACCATCTTTATATATATGAAAAGTGCGGATCACGGAAATCATTCTCACGTTGTCCATGGCAACCATGAATTTCAATTTATTTTGTTGGTATTTACGTCTTTGCATTCGAGGGGACCAAACCTTGTGCACTTATGACGATGCTTGATAATGTTTTAACATTTTGAAACCGCTTTTATCAGCACGACTATAGCCAGCGTGGTTTAGTGAAACAGATCCGCTGATTGAGCCATTATTAAAACAAGTAGTATTGGAATTGCATACTGAGTTACCCGCAACTACTGAAACACTAGCAACATTTTTCATAGCCACGTTATGCCTTGTGATATCTATTATATCGAGAGAAGCAATCACAGTGCCTGTAACATCGCTTTATTATGGCACTACTTTATTTTAAGTCCGAAACTAATACTTCCCGCGCAAATTTGCAGTCAGGGGTATTCGACGACGCTGACTTGAGCGCTATGGAATCGATACGCCAAGGCATGCGCTTCCAAGCAAGGCACAATATCATGGCGCAAACTTTAGTCTGATTAGATAGAGTAAATTGGCTAATCAGCCCCGTGTGAATTGATTGAGTGGGTGGTTTTTCGCTTGCCTCTGACAATAATGGGAGCCGCACACCCTTTCGGAATTATATGTATTCCGAATCCAGCTATTTTACATCACCGTACCATCGGTGCGCCTAAATTGATCTCTTTTAGATACTGTTCATTTGTAGGCGTTGGCAAACCAACGTCTACTTAATCTCCTCTCTCGCATCTCCCGCCAGTGCCGGCGTCTCGACACGATCATGATTTAATGAAATGATTTTATATTGTGCCGTACAAAGTGATTGATACAAGGAATGCGAAGTCAGTTTGTGTTTTGTATGTGTTGTCGAGCGGTTGTCCGCTTAATAAAGGGACCTCCACTACTCGCCAGCCTACACATTTACTTTTGCGTCTAGCCTAATTGCGGTATTATTGTGATTCCAGATTTCTTCGCAGAGCTAACATAAACTGTGCCCAAACTTTCATCGAAGTAGAAAATAACTTAACAAATGCTGCATACTTAACTTTTTAGTAAAGTACAGTAACAAATAGTAATGCTGCACGAATATGAAACTTTCCAGTACAGTAATCTTGTTCAGGTAATCTGTTTGCCTGCGTTTTAACATTGATATGATAGCCGATGATTCAATATTTTGCATTGCAATTAACGTCGAGACTGCCTAAAGGCTTTTAAAAGAGGCACTCCTTAGAGACGACGGTGCTCGCAGATGACTGCGCCACCATCAGTAATTAATTGCCAGGAGACGCGCGTCGGCGTATAATCAAGTAATCTACGTGTATTTTTCAACCGATTCTGAACGTCAGCAAATAATCCTTCTTTACAACTTGCTGTCAATGTCATAGCAGTACTAATCAAATAAGGAGCAATAAGACTAGGTGCAGTTTTCAATATGGACAATCCTTTTGCTCTCAGCGTTTCTGATTCCGATAGTGAGACGCTGAACATTCCG
>NIUQ01004650.1:0-13130 GCA_002796945.1 Plectus sambesii
CACTTAAGCGGTTTCCACTAATCCGGTTTTGACTGTAGTACATAACAGATAATGTGCTCATTATTGATTAGACGATAAAGAAGGTGATCGAGATTTGCATAGTTGAATGGACAATTCTATTCAGGAGCAAGGGCAGCCAAACCAGGAGGGCTCAGGGGTACAAAAAGAGCGAAAGAGATTGTCCGTCTTCTTTAATCGTAGATAAGCATAACCTTTGTCAAAGGGGGAGCCTAACGAGACATAAAATACGCAAGCGCAGGGTTACTATCGAATATGTGAAGACTGATAGACATGCGAACGGATCGCAATTCCAAGCCATCGACCTGCGGAGATGAAGTAATCGAAATATAGTACGACTGTCTCTAATAGAACGACAGTCTCCAATACTACGACAGGGTAGAGAGGGATCGAAAAATAGTACGACATGTCGTAGTATTAGAATAATTACGGTATTATCCTCCAAGCCCCACACCACTGAAAAATTGCTAAAACGGTAGTTAAAAAGAAAGCACCAAATGCGAAAGGCTTACATTAAGAAATGTCGATTAGTGTTTTCGGAATGAATATATGCACCTTTGACTATTAGTTTTGCTTTAGGTCTATGGAGCTCGAACAGGTTAAGCGGTACACAAATCATTGGGCTGATGATATGCAGGACATGATTGGAGATCTCGATTTGCTGCAAAAGCCCAGGTTTGTAATTATGGTTTGATTTTAACCAGCTGATCACAAGCTAAAATGGTTATGTTTCCAGGGCTTTAAGCCTGTGAAGCATCCATATTTTATCATTTACCTTGAGTATGCTCAGATGCTTTATTTATATGCAGTTAAATGCAATCGTATGAGTGACACCTCTTTGTAAAAAATCGAAATGAAATCTACTTACGCTACGACAGAGTGACTAACTATTTTCAGATTTGGATGAACGTAAAGAAAAGAAATAAGAATGGAGATAGGAATTTTTGACTCAAAGACGAAAATTTAAATAAACCTTAGAAAAGTGCAAGTGAAACGACATTTATTATTTCTGTAATTTATGGTTGCCAATCGTGATACTCTGAATAATAACATGACACTGCGACATTTATAATATTTTTGATTGTTTTATTGAATGCTACAAATTTTACATGATAATAATGCATCAATTTTTATATTAGTGAGAGAGATAGTGCGATGCTGCCTTTGATGAAAGCTATAGAATTTTGAATTCAAGCTTGCGAATGACGATTAATTAATTAAAATCTGAAACAGAGCAAAACTGTACAGATAATCTGCCTATACATAAAAATGAGCTCAATGTCGATTAAATGACTCTGATTTTGACGAATATTTATGATTTCATATGGCTTCGTACTCTGATTGAAAAGTCATTAATAAAGTCGGTGAGAGAACTTCATTGTCGTCGTGTACTTTTATTGTCAAAGCAGTGCGCACTTTCGCGTCCTAATTAGCTTAGTTTCAGAACCTGATTTCCGCCCTGTTGTCTGGGTTATTCACGAACTGAGAAATTAAAGCGCCAGCGGGAGATCTAGGATCGAGTGTTTACAAAAAGGACACAATAGTGCATATTGCTTTGTTTGATATAGAAATAGTGACATTCGAGGGTCTGTTTCATGCTGTTGAATGTAATGAAGTGAGCAATAAAATCTCAAATTCATCTTGCATTTGCTTATGTAGTCTTAGTTTTGCAGAAGTGAGGCACACAGCTTCAATTTCTCATTTTCTACCATTATACAAAAACAGACACTTGTGCTAATTTTCAAATGCAAAAAAACCGTCATTATCTAATAACGAAAGATATAAAAGCATATTTCGCTTTTTTAAATCTGCGTTCCGTCTTCGACTCACAAAATAAATATACGCCTCATATATTTGTTAAAGGAAAAATTAAATCAATCCTTAGAGTTAGCAAAGTTTGCGTCAGAATGACTGCCTTGTTCTCTTACAATCATATGGATCACTTTTGAATCAATATTTATTTATTCAACTTGGTAACTTATTTAACAGTCTTCACTGATAACAATAATGCTGAAAAAAGTAACGCAGTCTAATCCGAAAATATGTAACTGAACGTCAGTCAACACAGCGTAATTTTAGTGCATTAAACGCAGGCATAACAACACGGGAAGTAAAACATTTCTTAGTCGAATGAGCAAATTGCATTTCTGCGAGGAAGCTCTTCAATGGCACGGATTATTACACGTTTATTTCAGCTGCTTCCGTTCCTTGAGCGATGCAGACTTCATTCCAGGCTTCGTCGTAGTAGTGAGCGTGGCATCCATCGCAGTAGTCTGGTACACAGTGCGCCGCAGTCGGGCAGTTCGTGGATTGTCGCATGCAGGGGGACACGTAACAGTATACTCTGTTTTTGCCAGGACAGCAACCATCCATGTACACGCATGATGATCCGCCTAAATATTAAGGAGTACATATTTTTTCGGCGTATTTTCAGTAATCATATTTTCGTTAGCCTGTACCAATAACAAGAAAATTAAGCGCCTTTTTTAATAGCCGATCAATTCTGATAAATCCAACCTGATAACAGAACAATCTATAAGCCATTATACGAACCACAATGGCTCTAATTCATGCGTTTATCACAATTAACGCTTTATCACGTTCCACATTAGAATCGAAAGAAGTAAGATCTCAATTCAAGTACCAACCTTGGTTATTTACTTTGCATTCGTGACATGCCGGACAGAACAGGCGACAAGCTGTCGTGAAAGCGTTTTGTTATGTATTCGCCTTATTGTATGCCTAAGCAGCCATTCTGCCCTTCCGATGGCTGATGGCTGCTTAGATATGAGATGCCAATCGCGCGCGTGGGCCACCCGATGTAGACACAACTACCCTTTAATACGGCCTGTATATAATACGCCATTCGTTCTGTACGACACGCAGTTACGACNGCCAAGCCTACCCATCTATCTGCCATCACTGTTATCCCCTCCCCTGTATACCCCCAATAAATGCTGATATCAAAATCTCTCACACCGAGTCCATCCAATGAACTGGAATATTATTTTTGAACTTGACAGTTTCATTTCTTGATTAATATTGACTATCAATTCCTGTTTTTTTGGCGTACCGAAGGCTGCGCCGAAGTGAAAACTTGCTTGCAACTGACCCTATGAGTATCTCATTTTTATCTTAAGACAAGATTTTCATTTTCTCCTTCTCATGTGGCAACCGCTTCAATCAGTTTCCCATGATGACTGAATGACATGAAGTGAAAATGCTGTGCGGTCACCTAAATAAGTGCCCAAAAAGAGTTATAAATATTCCAGTGCGTTGTTGAATCGCGCTGTCACGCGCTGCTTAAATTCTGTTTTATACAGTGTGTTGCAAAATTATAACCGCACACCCAAAATGGGTGTTTTAGGCGTTTCACTAAAAAACCTGTACCTAATTTTTGCACGACGTTATTCAGCGGGTCTGAAAACCATAGAATTATCAAGATTTTGAATTTTATAATACCGTAATACTCTAGTCTTGGCGCAATTCCAATATTTCGTTGTTGCACAATTATAACCGCAGTTGCATTTATTAACAATAAAAACAACTTCTATAGTCTGTAGCATTCCCAAAACGTTGTATAACTTGAATAATCCTGTTTTTCATGCTATCCGCTAGTTTCTGCAGCAATTCAGCAGAAACAGAGTCCCAAGCTTCGGTGTTTGCCTCTTTGAGCTGATTGACGGTCTGATACTCACAATTATCCTGATAAATTCGGCGAACCATGATGCCCCACAAATTCTCGATTGGATTAAGATCCGGGGAACGACTTGGCCACTCTAGCAAGTTGATTCCTTTCGTTTGAAACCAGTCTAGCATCGGTACAAACTCGGGATCATTGCGGCGCTTGTTCTTGCTCATGTGTACTCCGGCGTTGTCTTGCTGATAAACGAGGCCTAGTCTATGAAAACGGCGCAGAACGAATATGCACTGACTGCGACGATGTTGTCGACAGTAATCATCTTTACACAAGCAAAAAAATTTGGTTCACCGATTATTATATAAAAAAGAAAGGATTCTAAGTTTAGCGTCCTGATTAGATCCCAAATAGCCCAATTAATGAGATATAATATCACATTTCCCAATACACCCAGTGCTTAAATCCTATTATATGCTAGCTTCTGTATTTCACAGCAGCTGGCTCGCAAAGCCTGGTACGCAAGCGGCGTGTTTATCCCAGTTTGTCCATAAATCCTTGTCCAATGTTTCAGATGTTTTGTTTTCGTGCAACATACGACACATTCGACAAACTGCATCCTCCATCATTAACTGTATCTTCCATGCAGCTGAATTTCTTTTCGTCCATTCAAAGTACTTGAGATATTCTTTGGGATTACTCGCTAAGTAATGCAGGTACTCAGCTAGGTGCTTTGGTGAGCGAAACTGATCAGCTGTAATATAATTTTTTGTAGCAATAACACCGTTTTAATCAATGACCGCACGCGCACCAGATGAACTGTATCTGATTGAATGGGTTTAGAGAACCATGGAAACCTGACTTTTTGCTCTCAAAAATCTTACTTTGGTCTTCGAACCCAACTGTTAAATCAAAAGGAATCGAATTATATATCTAAAATGGCCCCTAATATGTAGTATAGCTTAAAATGTCATTCATAATATTATTCAAAATAAATTACCTGCAATGTAGCTGCCCTCGGGGACGATATCCAAGTAATCGCTTTTGCGTAGCACGATTGGTACCATCAGTCGGTCTAATGCCTGATAAAACTTCTCTGACACATAGTCGTGACAAGCGGAATTTTCAAAAGCTATATAAAATCGGTATGCTGATGTGAACGGAATAGCTGAACACCAGTCGCCGTAAATCTGCGGATTTCTCGGACACGAGTAAGAGTAGTTGGCGTTTCCCGCGCAGCCACCAAACTGATCGACTTTCACATAGTTTCTCAGGTCGGCGACATATTGTTCGCGATGAGAGCGGGTATTACAGTTGGAGACGAGCCAAGCAATCATTCGTGTTTTCCCCAGAGCCGTCGCCCGAACAAAGTCTCGCTCACTAGGCGACTGTTCGGCTCTCAAAAGTTGACCGTAGGAGTCGAGTCGGACATCGGAATTGCGCAAATATGTCATCGACCAGCAGCGCTAATTATGACTTTAAATACAGTTATAATTAATGTAATATAAATTTAATCACTATTACATTCAGAGATACTGCCATATTATGAATTTTTATAAGAAGTATAAATAAGTTTGATTACAATGAAATCATTTTTTTTTAAATCTCTAAAGGTAATCATTCAAGCGGCAGCATTCTTTTGCGGAGAAATGAAAATGAGCGTAAAACTAATGTCAAATTAGCACGGCCGACCAGTTGAACATGGGCGCTTGGACGGTTCCCATCTGCTCTGGTTTAAATGCCATGGAGTACGACTCGATGTTGAAATATACGTAGCGCTGCCAACTATGCCTTGTTCTTGGTAGCGGTTTCAGCAAATCTCTATCTCGAACGTAAATGTGGAAAATTATGGCGTCTGCCATGTTATACAATGATTTGTTTGAAGTGAGAACGCATTGCACGGGACAATTATCGCCATGCCTTGATACAAATTTTTCCAGATTCCGTCTCGATTGCGTATTCCATGCTAATATGAGCTTCTTGGTCGTAGAATTGCGGCTTATCCGAGGAACAAAGCATTTATGAAGGCGAGGATCGATGCCCGAATAAACTCCAGCTTTCCGCATGCAGTCCCTTATCCGTTCGCTTCCTCTATACTTTCTTGAACAAAGAGTTGTATTTGATAGAGCAACTTCATGAAGCCACAGAACTGCAGGTCTGCTCAATACGAAACCACCTTGATGGCCAGTTTGCATCAGGCCTGCCCAGGTCAGCGTTGTTTCCGATTTACTATGATATCAAGAAAATGTTTTATTTAACCTTTTATTTGAATAATCATGTTAAACGATGTATCTGCTCTTTTTTAGATTAAATTACTTGATCTTAGTTCTACTTGGTTTTGAGTTTCAAAGATCGGCTTATTCAGTAAAAGGTTATCAGCTCAAAAAATTTCCTGAATGATTCGAATAAAAATATAATTTCATAGCTGGCATTTTACTTACAACTCAACGGCGCGAAGTGTGTTAGAATTTAATTTCTTCAACGTTCGATTTAGTATCAACAGAAAATTATAACTGTTACCTGACAATCTATTCAACTATTGCCACTGCGAAAGCATTATAATTAGAGATGTTAATGTTTCTAGCTATTTCTCATGCTGTTTGGAATGTCTTTGATCCGAACTGATCCGGACATGGACCGACCGAATCCCTTAATTCAAAATAGTCAGCGATGTTCAAGTTTCAAGTGATTAAAGAGTATGTTTAACGCTGATGTTTGCATAAATTTACCAAGGTCTTATTCGAAAGTTTTTCATTTTTGATCATCTGTGCAATAAACCGAAGCAACGCCGAACCGGGCCATGTGTAGCTAAAGTATTGCAGTTCGCGTGCGTCAAACTTTTGAAGGAATCCTCGAAGCTCACTGATCGCGACGTCGGTATCAGCTCCAACAATCAGGAACCAATCATACTTGTCCATGTACCCTTCGTATATTTCTTTAATTGACTCTTTTATTCTAGTCCACAGCCTGTCCTCTTCGTAATTATCACTTTGATTCGCTTGCGATCGAAGACTGACTGCTTCCGAGTCTAGCTTTTTTTCGGCAATGAAAATCTTATGCTCGCAATCATTCGACCACAAAAAATCGAGGTTATCTGCCTCTCGTGAAGTCAAGATACAGCAGAATAGACGCTTATTTGAGTCTTGAATCGCCTGCGCAAGCGGGTAATATTTTTTCGTTATTTCAATTACGTCCATTCCATTTCCATAAGAGAAAAATAATGCATAGCACAGAATACCAGTAAGGGAGACGCAAAAAGAAATTAGGAAAGCTTTATGTTTCATTGTTGTAGGCGCTGTTACTGCAACAATTTAATGGATTTCTCTGAAATTTCAAAGTAATGGAAAATGTTACTGACAAACTGCTAGTCTATTGGGAGTTAAATGAACTCTCTTCGCTAACAAGAACCTGTTACATTTATGTGAAAGTTTTTTCAATCAGGGCACGATGGGAAACTTACACAATTTATAAATGTCTCATTTGTGTACACCGAATTTAAGCCTGATTCAAAAAACAATTGTTACAAAAAGACCACCCCTTGTTTGGAGCTCGCGTTACGCTCAAGAAATAGTTTCATTCAACAGCAACTAGACTAGATTATGCACTTGGCGCAACTTGCGCTATTTAAGCCACACTGGTAATTTTAATGAGTAATAGCTGGTCCATGAATATGAAATTAATGTGATGGAGTATGTCGCAGACAGCAATATCTTTTTCTGCTAGTGATAGATGATGAGCAAACATGCAAACGCTTTTTTTCCCGTAATCAATTGCCAAGATTATCAAGTCGCTAGTGAAAGGGATGCGCTTCATATGTTGCTCCTTCATATAGTGAATATAGCCAAGACGGATACAATATAGTGGCACATCAACAAAACTGCGTCTTCTAATAAAGGTAGACCGAGTCAACTGCATATGCAGAGACCCATTGGCAGTTAGTGAAGCAATTACAAGCAGAAGTTAGCTAGCTGTATTTGGTAGGCCACTCTGGCTTCGACCAGAAGGAGACTCTGTCTTAGCCACCCTACCACTAATAGTGGTTACAGTAAGAAATTCTATCAAGAACAGGACAATCACGGAACAAATCGATGTGGACACTTGTCAGGTGGAAGAGACATCGCTCAACGGTAGCTATGACTGTGACGGTGGAGCGGAATTAACATTCAAATGCAAAACAGAATTTGCCTAATTGATTGCACATGTTTCATGTCTATCAACTTCCTTTCATCCCGATTGTATCCCAGAACCCAAGATAGAGGCAATACCCGTGCATCTGAAAGAACCCAACGTGAATGAGCATTATCAGGTTACCTACCCAGCAGCAGCGACAAACCATCAAGCTAAAGGGAACGCTCTAATTGGTCATAACAACTCAAAAAAGCAGTCACCCAATCAGCTGGAGGGATCTCGTTACTGACAGCACGATTTTCCCGCTACTAAGAAGCATATTCTTCATTGAAGTTTATTCCATTGCAACAACTATACGCGTTCTTCTAACTTGCTTAATCATTACTACACTTGTACGCTCATTAATGATTTGGTGATATCGCCATCTGGAACATAACTTTGCTTGCTTGGCGAGTATCGCAAATAGCGATATAATCTGTAGCCGAAAAAAATAAAATGTTGCACGATCAAACAGGAATTTTCGTGGATATCCACATTCTCTTGTCGTTACTTCAACAAGAGCATTATGTGGAAAAAGGTTTCGATTTGTGGCGATTGTTAAACTTTGACGTGTACAAAATAGAAGCCTTCATTTCATGAAGGAGGGCTCGCGCACGTCACAGAATGCGACAGCAATATTAGCATTCATGTTACACAATGTAACAACTATATTCAACTGCTTCTATAACGTCGGTCAAAGGAACGGCCAACGTTATGAAAGCAGTTTGTGCTCAGTGCGCAATTGAGTTACCAATACAGAGCGCGAGAAGGCGAGGTGCAGGGAAATGGCACTATGACCCTCAAGGAAGACAGACTTCTTTAAAGTAGTTAAAATAAGCCGCAATTGGGACAATGTATGCGTCACTCTAATGGGCAGAGAGGAGGTGCGGGTCATTTGATCTTTCCTACCGCGTGAAAGCTACTAGCAACCAGTGCCAAAAAGGACGGACGTTATAGAAACAGTCAGCTCTATACTAACGTCGGTCAAAGGACCAGCCAAACATCGACGGTAAAAAGACAGCGACGTTATGGAGCCAGGCGTTATAAACACAAATGACTGTATTAATATTTATGTTACTACAAGCAACAACAACGAGATGGTGCCCCTGTAATACGACAGCGTATTGATTTACATGCGCATTACTTCTGATACACGTTACTGTAATAAGCTAAAAAATCGTGGCAGCCAAATCCAGTTGATTTTCTCCTGTATTGCTAGTCTTTCTTCTGCAAGAAATTTGCAAGTGTTCTCAGCGATCATTCATAAATTGAACAAAACATAGTCTCTGATGCTTTAGACAGTGCACTTTCGCTTTGTCTCACAACAGCAATAGGAACAGAAGCTGTCATCCATTCAGATTCTGATCGAGTTGCAGTTGGACAGGTCTACTGAGAATACATGTTCCCTCATTTCTCTACTGCACTGTTCAATTCCCCATTTTGAGAGCAAGTCTAACTCGAATAGCGCTTTGTCCAATTCTACATCAATCAAACAAATCAGAATTTCGTGCAGCTGAGCGCCAGCCATGCCTTTCATCAGATCGCACTGTTATGGTGCCATATTGGATGGACTCGGTGTGAGAGATTTTGATATCAGCATTTATTGGGGGTATACAGGGGAGGGGATAACAGTGATGGCAGATAGATGGGTAGGCTTGGCGTTGTAACTGCGTGTCGTACAGAACGAATGGCGTATTATATAGAGGCCGTATTAAAGGGTAGTTGTGTCTACCTCGGATGGCCGGCGCGCGCGATTGGCATTTCATATCTAAGCAGCCATCAGCCATCGGAAGGGCAGAATGGCTGCTTAGACTTACAATAAGGCGAATGCACAACATGGATATGTTCAAGCGAAAAGGCGTCCGCGCCTTTTAAATGATCATAACGGATGGCGGAGACAATTTAAGACAAAACATTAGTTGGTATCGCCTTGCCCTAGACTTCCTTGTCGCTTGAAGCGCTTGTTCCAACGCTTGTTTTCGTTGCCTACACGCCTGAAACGCCACGTGGCTGTGCTTGTATAGCGCGAGACGGACGTTTTCTTGTCTTGACAGCGATATTTCGACATTTGGACACGATTGTTGTTCGGGTAGGGAGAATGCGGCGTGACGCTTGTGAAGACAGATCGTTGGTCCGTTTCCCATGACGCCCATAGCGCTGGTCGGAATAAAACAATTACAGTCAACTGCTTTTATAACATTGGTCAAGGGACCGGCCAAGGACCGACGTTATAGAGCCAGGCGTTATAAAAGCAGTTGACTGTAGAAACGATGAGCATTACCGCGGTGATCGTCGGCAATCTTGACAGCGGGTTGGAGATTTTTGACTTGGTCGGTTTTTCTGTGGACATTGCTGGGGCGCTTAATATTAGCTGCTTGTCATTTTTCGCATCTAGCTTCGGGATGCGCCACTTTTTCATTTCTTCGCGCGCCTTTTGTAGTCTCATTTAGCTTGCGCGTTCGCTCGCTGCTTCCTTTTTCTGTTGCGGAGCCATTTTCATTTTTGCAGACTCGACTGTAGGGTTGTACAGGCCCTCCAACGTCGTAGTCTTGCTTGTTCGTCCGGCGTCCCGGATCTTCTGGCTTCTCCGCTTCTTATCGTTGCACATTTCTTCATTTTTCATTTCTTTCTTCTTCGCAATGCCTGGCCAGGCCTTAATATCATTTCTTTTTTCTTCTTCGTTGCCTTGTGTCGGCATTTGTTGCACGGCGCAGCATTGATTGCCGCGATACACATTTTGCGCCGCATCGCTATCGGATTCGTCGAACGATGTAAGCGAGTCCACTGATCGGGTGCGATATAGCGCTGGCGCAGTTGACTGCTTCACGTGCGGCGCATGCGGTTTGAATGATGATTTGGAACTTGGGATTGACGCTTTCCCCGCGCATTATTGACAACATTTCCTTGGTTGCTGGGAGCGTAGGCTTGGTTGATTGTGGAAGGGGAGCTGCTTGTTGCAACCTTGTTTGCTGCATATGATGACGCGGCGTGTCGTCTTGATAGGAATAATAGGTGACCACTCGTTGTGGCTCTGGACCGCTTGCAATTGTGGAGGCTTGAGGTTCTTGGAGCAGCTGGCATAAACGCGGTGACCGTATTGACTGCAGTTATGGCATTGCAGCTGTCATTTGGAGTTGGGTCCTTGACCGCGTCCTCTGCCGTAGCCTTGCTGAGATCCCTGATGTTCTTCCCCTGTAACCATCGGCTTGCTGGTCGCTCGCTTGTCTGTCCAGCTCCATTTCTCATCTTTCCCGGCTTCAACCGCGCTTCGAATAAGCTTGCATGAGCTTCACTGAGGCTTTTCCGGGTTTCTGACATGGAGTCTTCGAGGCAACCGCTTAGTAGGACCATTGGGTAGGCTTGAGGCTCTGAAGAGATCCTGCCGATGTCGCCATGTTACGGTGCCATATTGGGTGGACTTGGTGTGAGAGATTTGGATGTCAGCATTTATTGGGGGTATACAGGGGAGGGGGTAACAGCGATGGCAGATAGATAGGTAGATAGGTAGATAGGTAAGCGGACGTCGTAACTGCGTCTGGTACAGAACGAATAGCGTATTATATACAGGCCGTATTAAAGGGTAGTTGTGTCTACATCGGGTGGCCCACGCGCGCGATTGGCATCTCATATCTAAGCAGCCATCAGCCATCGGAAGGGCAGAATGGCTGCTTAGGCATACAATAAGGCGAATACATAACAGTTTGTTCCATTTATATCTTCCACTCCAATCGCTATGCAGACCTGCAATCATCTTTTTACAGAAACTTTCATATGTGAAATTTTTATTAATGGATTTTTAACAGAATATGAATTATACTGCTGTAGTTTATCAGAAATTAGTATTCGCTTTACAGTTAATGAATAAGAGTAGTAGTCTCATTTCAAGCCCTTCTCGCGCGATAGTTTGCATTACAAAATTTAACATAGCAGTCGATGATATCATCGGTAATGAGCCCTGCGGTGTCTTTTGCGCTCAATAATAATATTTATCTCACCGAGGCAGTCGCTAAGAGGAGCACAATCTTTGCCGAGAGGAACATAGTGAAATCGAACAACTGGCGACTGATTTGTTTGCCAGGATAAGGTTAAAAATCAGGGTTTCACTGTATTTTATGACAGTGAATGCAAAGAGCCTCTGAGGTGAGTGTGTAGCTGTCACATTTATGCGAAAGGGAAGAGCAGAGAACACTGCAGAGTAATCCGCAACAACAGGTCGCCGACAAAAGATGTGGGCGATTGCGTGGGCGGATATACCACCACATATTTTCGCAGAGGATAGAGAATGTTGTCACATGGCGGCTTTGTCAACAGAAACAGCGTTGATATTATTTATAGGCGTTTAGAGGGAAATGGAGTATATTACCAGCCCTGCCATACAATAACAATACATACAGTATACTTCAAAAGCGCGTGGAGAGGACTGAGGACAAACATGGTCGGCTATCGGATATTCGATCTGGCCCGTTACTCTGCCACCATTTGAAACATGGGCACTCACAATGAGCTTTCTCTACTATGATTTCGATGAACTGGTATCGACAAAAAGTCAAAAAAGTGGTATGCAGCTGTAGAAGATAGGTAATTTTCAAAGAATCTTGGAAAAAAAACATATGTCATTATCGGAAACATTTGTCCTTAGATTTCAGATCGGTTTCTCCCGCTTTTCAGTTAATCAAACAACATCTTTTAAAGAATACAGTTCTTTCCCCTCGAATGGAAAATATCCTCTCCCGCGCCTTCTCAAATACTTTTTGCGAAGAAAATAAAGTTTTGGAGGCCGTTACAACTCTTCCCTCTCCTGCTTCCTTGTTTGCATTTATTGCGTTGCATTTTAATAGCTTAATGTTTAATTGCATTTATTTCGACACGATTATTAAAATGCCAAAAACCTGACAAAAATTAGACTTTCGTGACGTAATAGCTATGTCAGATCTTGCTCAGAATTACGAAAGTAGCCTTCCAAAGCATAGAAATTAAGTAACTAGAAATCAAACAAAGTAATCAATTAAGCGCAAGTAATGAAAGAGAAAACATGAGGATGAGCGAACATGAATATCACAGCAGATACATCACCACAACAGTGCGAAGAGTATTCGCGATAATAACATCACCATATACAGTTGGCAGCACAGCATGGCAAATTACATGATCCTATTCACTGAACAATCAAAAATACTTGGGCGGCAGTTATATTGAAGATCATGACTCTTTACTGAATGGCGGTACGTTTCTCAATGTGAATTACGCGGCCGGTATCACTGGTAACGACAGCTGGTGCAATGATGGCTTCCTGGCATCTTTGCTGCAT
>NIUQ01004651.1:0-13045 GCA_002796945.1 Plectus sambesii
TCAATTTCCCGGTAATCTGACAGCGGATGGACGCATTGTTGTAGAAGACAAGGGTATTCGTCTACAATCTGACTTGCCCGTGGCCGTCTACGCCCATGCTGAACTTTATGAAGGACAAAGGTAAAGCAAAACTGTAATTGTATTGCACGATTACCTGCTGCGAAAATTTCATGCACTTTCATTGAAAATGGTATATGGTCGATTCCCAATTACGAAATAAGTCAGAAATCGGGGTACGATCTCTGTTTCGGCCCTGGCAAACGGTAATGCGCGATCAGCCTCTACATATTCTATGTCCCATTATTCACAATTTTTAGAATTGTTAAGCTGTTCAAACAATATCTAGTCCTTGATGAAAATCCAGGATTTGTTTCAGAAATTTATCCTATTGCGCCATAATGAACACTAAATCATTCGAATGGCGAGAGTCTTTAAATGATTAAATCACACAGTAAGGCATGAATAAAAGTAAAAGGAGGCACGTGAAGTAAACTATAAATAGATGCTAAAGTACAACTGTAAACAGTGAAACAGGAATTAATTTCAAAAGGCGATGATTATCATATGAAGGTAATAAACTTGCAAGTATATTGATACAAACTAATATCATATCAGGGAATCTGACTTAATAATTAATACTTAGCTCCTTTTAGGAAACCGAATTTTCTTAAATTGAGCACTTTGCGGTGAATGTTAAAACAGCTTTATAAAACAGACTTCTTCTGATAGCGCAATTTCAACGTTGCTTCGTAACTTTTGATAAAGTTTGAAAGTTGTACGCTGAATAATAGTATGAAGAGAGTCAAATAATCACTAAAATGTCTCCTGGGTTCAAGTTGAATAGGGTAAGTCCAGCTTAATGAAATGGAGATGTATA
Organism: Plectus sambesii; assembly: GCA_002796945.1. Taxonomy (NCBI): domain Eukaryota; kingdom Metazoa; phylum Nematoda; class Chromadorea; order Plectida; family Plectidae; genus Plectus; species Plectus sambesii. The sequence continues at coordinate 878 of NIUQ01004651.1, forward strand.
GCAGCTGCTATGCACTGTTGCACATAATATAATATAATCCTGTATCATCTGGGAAGAAAATTGACACAAATATCAAATATTAATTTTAGTGCCGATTCTTTCTTGGTACTCCCCACCATTCATCTTGGTACGCAGTATGTTGCGGTGACCTCTGATGATGCATTAAATTTTCATCCAAAAATAATTGCCGTTGTTGCGTACCAAGACGACACTCAGGTAATTTTTGGTTATTTAATAGTTTCTGTTCAAGAACGTGACAGTTTTGGCGATCAAAAGAGCACTTTTTTAAGCCATGAAGTGAAAAAATGCTACATGAAAAGTAAACTTTAGCGAATAGCACACGGACTGAAAAATTTTGTAATGTCACATTATATTTAGGGATTCTTCCAACGCGATTAAATTAAATTATGGATCGACGCCATGCATTAGCTTGCTGTGGTGTCACTCAAATCTGAAAAACAAGTAGCATTATTTGTGCAGATCCTTTTTATTATTTTCAACAATAAATTCAAATTGAAGGTAACGATTGGAACGCAAACGGTGACATTAAATTCACTTCAAGTTGCTTCTGTTGCTTCGCTGCTTCCGTTAAGTGGCACTGTTATTAGTGGAAACAAGCCGATTGGTGCAATTTCCGGTAGTACGTGTGGATACCCCCATACCATTGGGTTCTGCAGCTACGAAGCGGTAAGCTTATCACTAGAGTAGTTGAAATTTCTTTTTTAAGTAATATCAAAAATAAGAACGCTCTCTAAAAATGCTCAAACTGTATTACTTGTCTTTTAATTGTTATTTGAAACGTTGCCCGTCTTACGATTTAACACTTTGTTAGCCTTCAGCAATTATGCGATGGTCTTTATATCATCCGAGTGTGCACCGCGGCAGTTTTCAATTGATATGAACATTAACCCGCTGTGGTTCCGATAATACGATGACTTGCGCTTAAGGTTAAAAACCAAACTGCCAATGACCGGAATCTCAAAAACTAACTCACGAAAATACAATCTGACGAGCACATGTGATTAGCGTATGCAGTGAATGCACTCCAACTTTTAACGTACTTGTAATATTTAGTGGGACGGACGTATAAACGTACCGGCCAGTCGTCTACGGCTACCTGAGGCAGCCCAATAAGCATTGTGAGGGCACATGAATGAATACCTGTGCTGAATGCAACAGTGTTACGTATATTCTCGTAATATGAAGCTTTAGAACCGGCGAAGGCAACCTTGCTGTGCTTTAAATAAATTATTCCAAATATTAATTCAAGTTCTTTTCTGCGTCGCTGTTTATTGTGTGGTGTTATGTCCAGGCGCCGATATCTCTAGTTTCTTCAAGCCGAGAATGTCCATGCTATGTCATAACTGGACTACTGACGACTGACCAAAGCGCTCTGTTATAGGTTATGTTACTTCCAGTAGGCGGCTGGGGAACGCAGTTTGCAGCAATACCGTACCTTTATATGACGAATTATTATCAAATTGTTGCGAATACTAACAACACCATCGTGTCGGCTGGCGGCACGACAGTTGCAACATTAAATGCAGGCGAATATCAAGGTTTGGATATCGGAGCTGCTATAATTACTTCGAATTATCCCGTTCAAGTGGTTCAGGTCGTAGAGGTCAGTTTTAAACGAGGTGAAATGAAAATTTTGACATAAATTTAGTCATTTAGTAGCTGTTGACAGTTTACCAAGCCGTGCTTGATTACGCAGGTAAGGTTGCGGACTTGATCGAATTTTGCAAGTTATAAACCATGATGAAAATGATGCAACAAAATATGATGGTACGTAGGTATTTTGTAGACAATCAAGATCTTCCCCTTCCCAGATACCTGCAAACAGAACGACAGTATCGACATTAGGTGATATTACACTATCCAATAACTAAGATATCCTATCTTTTTCCTTCTGTGATAAACTTGTGTCGCTGTACCTTTCATTAATATCTAATAATTTTGTACATTTTTAACAATTTTTTAAGGACCGGTTACTTGAATCTAGGGGGCCGAACCTCAAATTATCGATTTTGCAGCCTACAGGAGAAGAAAACTACCTGAGCGATCTGTTCTTTCTGCAATTGCCCAGCACGGACAAAATGTCGAACACAAACGTTCTCTTTCAATCGACTGGATTTACTGAATACAGTGGAACGTACTTTAATTACTTTCTTCGTATTGTGACCAACCTGGCTGGCGCTGGAACAATTCAGTTAGATGGCACCACAATTGGCGCTCTTCAGTATAAGCGAGTACCTAATTCAAACTTTTACTATTACGAATCAATGGCACTTAATACAACTCACAGCGTGAAAGCGAATAATCCCGGGACTCAGTACTTTGTAAGTTTAAACGTTCTAAGCTATACTTACAATTCTTCAGTGTGTTGAATTTGAAATTTGGTGTCGCCATGAAATATGAAGTAGTAACCTCGCAGTCACCTACTCCTTTCTTTTCATTTTGCATTAAAGAGATTCTGGATTTCATGTTATCTATACCGGCAGTTGCAACATTATTTGCTGAATTTTACTACAGAATTGAGTAGTGATGTTTACTGCAAAGATATTTATCCTTAAAAATTAGTGTAAAAACTTGATTTATTTTGGAATTACTAGCATAGAACATTGCCATGTGATATCTTATATATCGCTTTCATATCTGTTTCAACCGTTCTATCACGGTCATTCATAACAGAAGATCATTGGTTCCACAACAATAAGTGAGCAATTTCTTAATTTTACTAAGGCGCGTTGCAATTTCCCCTTGTTTCTTGACAAAAAAATTGTGATTATATATCGTCATTTCATTTTATATCATATTGTATCTTTTCCGTTTCAGGTTATATCATATTCGTATAGAACGGCCGGAGGATGTGGATTTATCTGCGCATTTGACTTACCAAGAACAATTTAATACTCTTACAAATTCTTCGTAGGTGAGAAGAACGTGAAGTTTTGTTCTTTGACTTTTGGTTTTCGAATTATCGTCGCACCGTTATGCAGTCATCTTTCGGTTGAGATGCGCGCTGGCTTCTCATAGTTGATCATTAGCTAGACAAATTGAACAATTTAACATATGAATGAAGCCCAGGAATTCCAAATTTCCCGTTCCTACTTTACTTTATTTGAATTCCCACTGACATATCTGCGCAAAAACCTCATATTGTAATATTTAGTCTAGACTACAGCTCGTCGTGTTCTTTTTTTGTGAATCCACAGCTATTATCTAGAACTTTGGTGATGTTTTTTAGACCGCACGCTGTCACACAAGTCATCTAGTGCACGTGCGACGCCTTCGCAGCGTTAGTAAAGCGGTTTCCGCGTAACTACGGCACTAACACATGCGTCAAAAGGGCAAATGATGGTCAGAAAATTAGAGAATTCTGCGCTCACCAAACATTGGACCTTTAATTTTTTCATAAGATTGGTACAAAAGAGTAAAAATCACGAATGTGACACAAAGTGTTAAATCATGTTCTTCTACTGCCTCTATGATTCGTCTTATCGCCTTCGCTATATGACTACTATCTAATGAGGTTTTAATGAGTAAAAATTTTATAAACATATTCTCGATCAACTCTTTTTTAAAGACATCATGGGTTCTGTCACAACAATTTTCTCCTCTCCATCGCCCCAGCTCTCTTTACCTCTGCCAAATGCGCACGCGTCCCGATTACAATGCGCGTAATCATAAATTGATCGCATTAGTACCAGACAGCTTAACACGTGCGTGCGTCAGCGATTTATTTTTCGCACCTATATCGGGCAGTCAAACGGAAGGCTTACAATTGAGCGAACAAACACGACACGTGTCTTTCGATCCAAAACACGTGTGGTTGTCAACTGTCGAACGATGGTTATGTTTTCAGATTGCTGCTCATTCTGCGATCAGCAACGCATAGATCCTCTCCGTCTCCTAAAGAATACTTTTGTTAGATATGTGTCAAATACTCTAAAGATTTACGGTTTGCATAATAGCAGCTATGGTTTGAAATGTGAACTGGTATGCAGTACATGCTAAAAATATCTTTAAATGTTTCTCCACCGAGTCAAGGCACATTAAGATGAGAGTAGAGTTGGATGCCTCTGCCAGTATCCTGCCTGAATGGAGACGGATATATGAGCAAACTGGACGACGGCTTCGCTAAAGTATCGGACACTTTTCGCGTCTCCTAAATATGTTTAACTGATAACTTGCTTCAGGCGGTTGTGCAATCAGAGGTATTATTGTCACAAGAAAATTTTACTGTTGTCAGGCGAGCCCGACCTCCACGTTGCGTACAGCTCGCGATTTTTTCAGATTTACACCGGCTATTATAGTGTTATCGATTCCCGACTAAATGTTCGGCGAATGAAAACCGAGTCGGTCCACTGGCCGGTCGACAGAATTCACCTAATTATTGATGAATATGACATCACTACCGCTTCAAATACGACCGCAGTATCAATTCGAATCCGCCATCGAAATAACATATTTGCATTGACGCAAAAATCTGGCCGGATACGCTGCGAAGGCCATCAGCCCGCTCGTGCGACATTTCCAAATGCGCATAAATCAACATGTCCATTTTTGCGGACGACTCGCACGTAGCAGTGCAGTGGTTGTGTCATTCTTGATGGTGCTCCTGCGCAGTGAAGAACGGCAAATCGAGCGTAATAACTATTGGGTTCCGTATTTTTTGGAAAACAAATTTGCGTTTGTTTTCTTGAAACGCGTTGCTGTCGTAAGCGTGTAGTATAAGTAAACGTTTTTGCGCGGTTATCGCTAAATGTATTGCACCGGTTTATTTGGAGGCACACAGTGTCGCTGATTGTTTTCGGGAGAAAAAGGTAGGGCGGATTTGAAACTTTCTACAGTTTAGCTTCAAATAAAGTCCTCTGATTACATCTTTTCTTAACATTGCTACACCATTTGCTTCTGTTATTATATAAACTCTGAATGAAAAGGTAAAAGTAGGTTCAACTCATAAAATCAAAGTAAATGCCAAAATAGTCCCGCAATTTAATGAAGTAAAATTTTTTCTGAAAGGTTCTAGTTGGACAGGTCATTCCTAGCTTACGTTAACTTTAGCAAGTAAGGATGAAAGATTTTCCTTCACCGAGTTTACCACAATAGCATCGTATCAGGCTCAGTCGATACTGGATATTAGAAAATTTTCAGTTGGCAACAAAAATGTTATGCCTTTATCGATAAAATATTACCATTTTAGTGCTTCAATGAGAAAAAAAATTGTTTAAACTATTTAAATTTAAAAGTTTTGATAACGGCTCATTTAATGCGCCTACTTCGAAATTTTTTCATCAATTACTTGCCTCTCTTATATTTACTTTTACTACAGTAGTGCAAACAATAGAAGGTTCATAAAACTATATCCCAAGAATGTCATAATTTTTTTGATAATCTCTCATTTGTATTCGGGCCTGATAGTAGATACTTCATTTTGCACCGCCGTGCATTGTAATTCACACTCTCGTATCTTATTTGATCATCATTGCATCATATTCCATCGCAAAGTTGACACAGTTGAGTGCAAAAATTGTGATGAAAAGCGGTGTGTGTTAAAGCAGAGTGCACAAGATGTTTTCTGAATAAATCCAAAGTATGGCAATAATTGCAGATCACCGACGAGTTTGACTTTTCGAGCATTTTCTTCTACTGGTGTGCGATAGTCCCTACAATAACCTTACTTCGGTCAAGTCAATTGGAGCTAATAACCGCATATAAATTCGCCGCTGCGCGTCTACGAAATGCTCCCGCGTCGTCGGTTTATGCTCATAAAGAACCTCACGATGTCTTTCGATTCGGAGGTGCGCTACCTGACCCGATCGCCGCGACTGCCACCGCTGCCTTACATCAAAGTATACGGCGATCAAACTAAGGCCACCGTCATCTTCGTGCACGGATTCTGCAGCGATAAGGATGTGGACAAGGCGATTCGCTTGCAAACTCTCGTCACTGAGAAGGGCTACAGCTTTATCAGGTTTGAATATTCTTCATCCCATTGATTATTAAGGAGTTCCATTGGAGCATCGAATAATGGAATGTGCCGATAAGGCAAAAACGTTCTTCAGCTAATTGCTGTCATGATATAAATCTCTCAAAAACACACTGAGCTCTTGACCGAGGCAAGATGAAATATATTCCAGATTCGACCTTACTGATCACGGAGAAGCTGTTTTCCCCTGCAAACCGGGCAAAGACCCGCATGCCCGCAAATTACTCGATTTCAAAGTGTGGAAGGAAGATTTGAGACTGGTAATCGAAAAACTGACGCCCACAGAAAATATCATTCTCATCGGCGACAGCATGGGCGTTTGGCTTTCCATCTTGAACATTATTGATCTACCGGACGACAAAATTAAGGTATTATTTCTATGATAAAATGCTCTGCCTCACCATTTATACCATACTTTTGAATTTAATTGCTATTCAAAGCGGGCATGGGCAAACTTAAAACTACTAAACACGCATGGAACATCCTGACTCCTGTATTATAAACAAACCATTATTATTTCTCCCAATCACATTTAGTTATGAAAATTATTTAGGGACTGGTAGGAATCTCGAGCGCAGTCGACTTCTTCGAACGGTTCAACTCGTCGTTTTTCGGCGCTGATGAAGAGAAGCGTATTGCTCAGGGAGAGGTCGTCTGGGTGAGAGGACCGTACGGTGACTATGTTGGAGCCAAACAACTTACAGACACGGCAATAGATTTTCAGATATTCGGCAAAGGTTAGTTGCAGCCGATGTGTACCGTATTTGGCAAATAGGATCTCAAGGAATTATAATATATAATTCCCAATTGAATAACTCTGTCCAATTCAACGAGGGCTTTTTCCTAATGATGTGAAATGACGAGTAAAATGTGCTTTAACTCGCTTTCGCTACAGCTGGCCATGGCATGCTGTTAAAACTTTTACTTTAGGCAAAATACCGGTCAGATGCCCCTGCCGCTTTGTTCATCGCCTCGGTGACGTAGTGGCCTTGCCTGAAACCGCTATGTTGCTAGCCAAAAAGCTGGAAAGCAAAGACGTCGAAATTAGATTTAAGAAAGGCGGTGATCATCGAATGGCGAACGACGACGACTTTGAATTAATGGTCGATGCTGTACAACAAATACTCCAACTTGCCGAAAAGGACTAAAATTGTCTTGAGCAATCAATGCTTTCCTCAATTGTACAGTGCCATGTACATTATGCCGTATTATTCTATCGATATACAATTGTTCGCATATGTCGATCTTGAAGCGAAATATATAGTATTGCGCATTGAAAGCAAGCTTTAATCATATGTTACACGCTGTTTCATGTTACGTTTGCATGAAGTTTAACTAACGTCAGTTCAGTCCATCGCACGCAAGTGGACACTTAAAAGGCAATTGATTCCTTTCCTGCAGTCATCTAATCAAACTTAAATTTTCTACCATACCTCTAGATACAAATGTATCGATAAATTCTGTCCTAATTTTCAGAGTTTTTGATCTGAATTACCCTTAAGTGCAAATTTTCACCGAAATCCGTAACCTTCTTTGACATTGGGCCGGTTCCATAATCGTTTCCTAAGTCATTCTTAGGTTATGCATTACTTAAGCCCATTATGAAACATAGCGCTGAGTATCGTAATGAATTGCTTAACTTTAGGAAACGATTATGGAACCGGCCCATTGTGTTAAGTGAAGCTCGATGCTTAGAAAAAGTCTTAAACCTGTACAAAGTCGAAACATAGTCACTGCAATCATTTTTTAGCAGATAGGACATGTCATGTTCAGAACATGCCCAACAACAATCAAACATCTTCTCAAACAATCAAGTTACAGCCCGTGTCAAAGTACCCTGACAAAGCAGTAAGGGCGCCATGCGTAGAAGAAGTCAATTACAAATGTCTTTCAGCACAATTCGAACACAAATTTAACGAAATTGAATACAAGTCTGAAATGCAATATACAATTATAAACTAAGCACAGCTCTCATAGCCTAAGCTTAAAAGCGAAGTAGGCCTGAGACAAAGACAGCCAAGACTCATTTCCGAAACAGCCCAATCTTCTTTGGTAGCTGAGGAAAGCAGCGAAAGACGATTTTCTGCAGTTGCTCATGTAGTTCGAGCCGCTTATTTTTCACCTCATGATCCGTTTCGGAGGCGTGAGCATCGGCTGGGCGCTTGTGATTCGTAGCAAAGGAGCACGCGTCGCACTGATAACGCTTGACGTGAAAGTGACGCATGGAGTGTTGCTCGAAGTTGGCGTAGCCGTTGCCTTTGATTCGAGCCGAGCATTCCACACAGACAAGAGTTGCCGTCGCGAACGTTGATTTGGGACGCGACGCGCTTGAACTTCCACTTGGCAGATCGACAGATTCGCTCGCCGCCGAGGATGATGCCTAAATTATGTCATGTGTATAAGTGGAATAAACATATTGTAAGCTCTACACGAATCATAGTGCTCAATTGAGGACTGAATTGCACCCTAATAAGGAATAAGGTGAGTACAGAGTGAAAACTATCATGCTTGGCGATTGCACATACAGTGGAATTCACTTATAACTGTTTCAGTTATACGGGTAATTTTTGTCGGTCCCAAAGTGCATCTCCCCATACAAATAAGTTCGCTTATACCGGTATAAGTGAATTCCACTGTATTGCACCTCATAGCCACATGAAGCATAAACATTAAATGCGGCTGGTACAGCTTGCTCTGATGCCCTAGAAGCACCATCATAAGGTTCGCTGTAACAAGATGACCATTTCTGATCATACATACGACGCACTGCCTACGGACTAGTATTCAACTAAATCAACGTCATTAAACACCTCTCCCTCTTAACAACGAGAAGCGATAGTAGACATACCGGAAGGGACATGCGTGAGCGGGTCTTGAGGTTCTTGGGGGCTTCAAAGCTGCGGCGAAGAGAGCGAACGCGATCACCCTGGCTTGGGAAGCAAACGTCGATCATGGATGTCGTCTCGTTGGCGAACTGAGAGCGCAGGTCGATGACATTACGCATTCGGTTGACGCGCAACTTGTGCGTAGAGCTGGCGTGCATGTACGCGTTGTTGTATATATTCGTCTTGTAGCCGCATATTTTGCAGCATAGTTGACGCTTCTCCAAGTGCTTCCTCAGTACGTGATCCTTCTGGAACGGTTAACGTTTTGCATGGTGAATGACGGTTACACCCTTTTCAATTTTAATCCGATACTTTTATTATCAAATTCAGGGAGTTATTTGAATAAAAGTAGATTTTCAAGGTCTTTCATTAAAATCCGTCACTTTTGCTTTCGATATCGTCAAACTAGCGCTTTAAGTGTTCGTAATATGAATCGAAAAGTTCAATGTGCATTATCGCATAAAGCACACCACATTACAATTCTTCACTCCCCACAGGACGTTATTTACGACTTTTTGTAACTCATGGCGTTTTTAGTGCTCTTTCAAATCTTAAAGCAGCTGCCGTTTAATTTCATTAGCCAGTTTACGAAAGGAATGGGAAATCTATGAAACTGAAGGGCAATGGCTATAAGCTCTTTTTCACAATTAAGCACAAATTGCATAGGAATAGACGAATTACCTGTTCATTAGCAGTAGTGATTTTGTCTCCACAAAGCGTACACGAGCTGACTCTGCCCTTGTTCGTCGCCGACGTACTTTTCGGCGGACCATTTGACGACTGCTGCACACTGTCCATCACGCTCTGCGTCGGCGTTTGATTGCTTGCAAAGCTCGTGTTGGTAGACTGGCCCAACTGGAACAGCGACAGGGGGCTTCTATTTCGACTGAATGAATCGCTTGGTTCCGCTTTGACTTCCAGCGGCGACATGATGAACGAGCCAATGCCCTCCGAGGTGATCGACTGCGTACGACTCAAGGAAATGCCGACGCATACAGCCGACCCGGGTGGATCAGGATGGTGTTGCGGTGACCCAATCGAAGACGCTATGTCGGCGTTTCGATTGTCATATAGCTGGAAGAAAAGGAATTTATAATCAATAACAGAGAGCCGCAGGAAACACTGTACCACAGTATTACCGAAACTAATTTGAGCACGTTCACCGTGGTGTCCATGTTATTAACCCTTATTTCTCAGGGACAAGCATTTCATTTACTTATTATTAACTAAGAAATTAGAACCGTTGTCATTTAATTAGATCACTTTTCACAACAAAATGTAGTTAATTTACGACTATACAGCTCCAAACACGACCATACTTACCAATGGCATGGATGAATGGGACGCAGTGGATTGACTGGGATTGGAAGGAACGACTCTGATGGCGCTAAACTGCTCGCAGTCGTCGATGACTGTTGTCGGATTCATCTCCAGCAGTGGTCGGCCCGAATCGGCGTCGTGTCCTGATGCATCTGTCTGTTTGTGCAGATCCAGCGACTGAGCAATCAGATTCGAGAGCTGCTCGCGCTTCGCGTCGTTTACTTTGTAGACGACCTTAAGAAGAGGGAAATTATAGCTTAAGAATAAATATGTACTTTTAATTTTGGCTAGTTGCCCAAGTACCAATTCAAACGAACTCTACTAAACTTATACTGGCGATCAATTATCAATGATAGCTATTAATTATTTCACAATCGTCGTGAGAAGTGCTATCAAATTAGATTTCTTCATCTCTACGACAAACTTCATTCAATTAAGTGACTAACTTTATGCTACAGAGTACTTTAGACAGTCTTCAACCAATAAAATGACAGCAATAATCATGCCATTCAAGTGATCGTACATTTAAAACTCAACTCGCGCAGTTATATTCAGCGAAATTCGCTTATACCGGTCGCCGGGGGATCAGTATAAGCAAACTTGTTTAAATGATAATATACACTTTGGCACTACAAATCTTGGCCGGTATAAAAGAAATACCGTTATAACCGAAACCGCTATAAACGAATTCCACTGTACATTGCTCTCATATAACTACAGTACACAAAACGATTGTCATAAGTATGAAAGACGACAGAAAAACTCGGAATTTACCATGGGATCGCGTGTGGGATGCAACTCCCTGAGATGCGTGCGCAGAGTGAACTCGGTGGGTAGACGAACAAACTGACAGTAGTAGCACTGGAAGGGCACCCAGTCGAGATGGTCTACGGTGATGTGAATCTCCAACTCCTTCAAGTTAAGACAGCATGCTCCACAAGTCGAGCATTTTAGCTCTTCTTTCGCCTTCTCCGACTGCCCATTGCCATGCTGGTGCTGGTTGCTAGGCATGCCGCTCAGAACAGAAGAGAACGACATTGTTGCTCTCTGAAATATTACCAAACGAATAAATGAGATATGGAATAAAACGGATTAACATTTTATAGTAGAACCTACAAATCCTAAACACTATAACCACTAGATTCAGGCTATCCTGGAGATTCTGGATAGCTGCCGTCCCGAATAAGCGCGGCTTCCAGTTGCATTTCGAGGAACTGTACTAATAATCCAGATTTGACTGAATCCCGCTAGACGCTAGGCATTCGACGCGCGCTCGCTCGTTTGCATAGTTTTCAGGCCCGGGCTGTCTGCACAGTTACGTCAACTATGCGCGTATATTCCGCGTGGTCAATGTCGGCGGTCAACGCGCCCCTATGGGATGATTGATTGACAAAGCCTGGCGCCCGTCTGGTTGACACACGCGGCGGCTGGCCTTTCATGGGCAAAATACGCCGAACAGGCCCACAAATTATCTTACCTTAACGTTCGTTGATTAACTATTTAAAACTCCAGCTTAAGGTGGCCTGAGTTTCACTTAACGCGCCTATATGTAATTCACATCCTACCGCAACCGAATATTAGTTATTTGCGCATATTTTTTTGCCACTTGGAATATTAATTTCCTTTTATCATTTTGTAACGAGGTGTGTCGGTCAAACTTCTTTGAAAGGCGCACACGGAAGTTTGGCGCTCTATGAGTGGTTAAGTGTGCCTGCATCAGTGCACGGCGGCAAATTCAAATATCTTACGGTGAATATCAGTGGAGACATGTGAACTTGCAATCTCTTATTTTCTTCCGTACTGAGTCGCATATAACGATTGCGCACTCTTCGCGTTGTCGTCCATCCTCACTAACTTTGTGTCATATTGCTTGTTCTCTCAATTCTGCGAAACACTATTTAACAGTAATAGGTATGTTGTCCGTTCCCTTTATTATGCATTCAATTACAATAGTCTGTAATCAAAGTT
>NIUQ01004652.1:0-13107 GCA_002796945.1 Plectus sambesii
TCTGGTAATTACTGGACTTTTTACAATATAATACTCAAATCATTCAGTGTATTGTAGATTGAACGGTACTCGAGGCAATACAACGATGCAGTTTTGTGCAAACGTTTTCGAAGTCAAATATAATTCGAATGGTGTTGGTCAAAAGGGATTCGTCCTAACATATGACGCTGGTAAGACACTTTTTGGCAGTTTGTTTGTTGAGCTACCAATCAGACGTGACCTTGAGGGGGAAGTACTCCCTTAGACACATTGCTCCTTGCATTCACTACTAGTCTCTTGTCTACAAAGAGCTTTTCACCACGAAACATATCCTTTCTAGATGTATATCCCTCAAAGAGCTTTAATCCATCCAACCCAAGCGGCTTGAGAGGAATGATGGCAAGTTTCTGCGGGTATAAGTAAAGAAGCCAAATATTAAATTTTGAGGATCTTTTTTGTCATAAAGGCAGCCTACGTAAGGAACGATTTCGTCAGTTTCGGACACATGGAACTCTCTCAGCGGCGATCGGTCCCAGCCTCTGCCATCGATGTTTCTGAATCTCGTTCATTCGCGTGATGTGCGCTTTGCATTTAATGTTCCGTTTTGAAATTGCAGGGAATATATGCTCTCCTGGTACACGCTTTCCTGCTACAAGCCCTCCTAGTACAAGCCCTCCTGATGCAAGCAAATTAGGCTCCCATGATTCAAGCACGTCATGGTTTTGGATTGTCGCAGTCGCCGGTACTGCGGCAGTCGCTGGTGGTGTGCAGTAAGCGGATATTGATAGCGTAGAGGTCAAGAATGAAATTCAACTACATGTCGCCGGTTGAACTTTAAAAAATTTCGTATTGGGGCTATCGAAGTCACACTTTTCTGTCCAATTGTTAAAGAAATGTTTTCAGGCATGCTGCGGAACACGCAATTGCCATACAAAGGCAATTATAATACTGCGTGTTTTCCCTCCAAACTTTGTGAACTTAGTTAAGTACATTCTGCACTTTTTTCTTAAGTGAACTTGTATGCAGTGTTGAACTTTTGGATGTTGTAAGTCACGAGTAAGTCGAGTCTGGTAGCAATATATTCCACACAAACAACAGATACAGCAACATTATTGCAATCACTTTTAGTGTTGTGCAAGAGCGCAAGAACGTTGGAATATGAACGAATAAGACCAATCTGAAGAAAGAACGCCTCGCATTTGCAACTTCGATAGAACAACTGATCATCAATTGACCTTTTTAAGTGCGACAGCATCCAAAACCGAACGCACAAATTAGTTGACCGCGATTGTATCCAAATAACCCATGTCCACCTTCTCCGCCAAAGGAAATCTCGCAACTTGGACATAAGTGGAAGTGAGGCAACGTGATAGCGCCGCTTACATATTAGGTACATAAGATAGGTGAGAAGCGAAATGAGAAAAAGGCGCGAGACGTGGAGACGAAAAAGGCATTTGCGAGTCAAAAAGAGGACTTTGCTGACAAAACGTCTGTACACACGGTATAAAGCTCTGCGGCGTCAAAATGCCAATATTCAAATTATCGAACGCTAAACCGAATGGATAACCGCAGACGACGGTGGTAGAGACGTGCGACGGCGATTTGTCACGCTACTGTTTAAAAAAAGCGTCCTGAGAAAAGACGCCGAAAAGCTGAGGCATGGGCTTTGGCTGCGTTCCAAGGTTGCGTGGTGACAAATCGTCGACATGCGCGCAAGGAACTCGAGGCCCGTCCAACTTAATTCAACGTAAAACGACACTGATATGATCTATCGTTGGGGCGGACGTCGATGAATGGACGCGCACTGATAACATAATGATCATGTAATATTCGAATTCATCTCGCAGGAAAATATTACGCGACGGAGAATCACAGAACACAGTAATCGAACGCACAGTGGTGATCCTATTGACGAAACGATCGAGAGAAGGCAGCGAGGAACAGCAGCAGCAGCAGTCAGGAAGGAAGGAAAGGCAGCGAACGCCGTGTCATTCAACGCAGCCTCAGTTGTGTGCACACGTTAAAATTGTTGGAGGAAAAGAGAGACAGAAATGTTATTAGACGACACGCCTACCAGTTTGAATTCGCGCGCCGTTTCGGGGCAGTAACTCGTGACATCGGTGGCTTTTTGAGCACGAGGAGACTGCGAACAGTCTCGCGTTTAAAACGGCGCTTAATATAGGCAGTGACGCTACAAATTTTGGGTGTGCGCGCGGAAATTCGCCGTTTTAAACACGTGACTAAGCACTGAATATTAGTTCGAAAGCCGCGCGCTCGATTGGGTCCCCTGATGCCACGAGTGATGCTGCCAGAATCGTGCGGGAGGTCGAACGGACCGGAACGCCGCAAAAAAGACTGTGCCAACCTATACAGTGCGCGCGCGATACACTTTGTCGACTTTGCGCGAACGCTAACAGTCCACACGCCACGTTCACATACATATATTCAGTTTGAGATCAATATACACAAAGAGAGAGAGAGAAGAGAGGACGAAGAGTAGACGAGCAGGCGATAACAGCGGATGTCGTCTTCGTCGCCGTGATAATATTGGTGTTGATGGGCGCCGTAGAATGAGTCTTTGGTGGAGGCGATGCGCCAAGTGAACGGCAGAGGGTAGCGAGTGATCAGTGAAGGGAGTGCGAAGAAGTGGTGGGGTCGGGGTAGCTGCCGCCCGCCGTTACCATCATGGACATTGGATGCGAGCCGCCGAGCAGCGCTTTGTCATCCATGCCAGTCAATTTCTCCTCCTCGCGACGTTTCAGGCAAGCCGCCTTGGGGTTCAGGTTACGATGGCGCACCTGAAGAAAGAGGTATAGTTTAAATTTCTTAGTTAGAGAGCAGAGAGCCGTGGGGAACACCAAAGCACGCTCAGTATCGAAAACTATATTGTGGGCGTTCGCTGCATCATTCACACTATTAACCTTAATCGCTAAATGATCAACGTTTCATTTTTTATTATGAAATTACGATTACAGATGGAGATTAATAGTGAGATATTACCTAGAGATCAAAAAGAGATACTAAAATAAGAGGGAAAGATTACCTGCTCTTCGAGGCCGGTAATTACTTGGACAGCCTGGTGGAGAACGCCGAGTTTCGTCTGGGTCTTGTCGGCGCTCAAGTGGGCGGCGCACATGCGCCCCAGCTCCTTGAAGGCCGAGTTGATATCGCGTACGCGCACTCTGCAAACGGGCGAATTTAGCTCGATTCGTCATTTATGCATGGGCACAATACACTTGCACTGGTGATATCTTTCTCGCTGATCTGACCAAGAATTGCCAATATTTTAAATGGGATGTACGGTATCTATTCTACTTTGAAAATACCACACAAGTATGCGCGGAGCTTTTCATACGATTACTCCTAGTGCATAACTTTTCCATTTTTGCGCTACGAGTTCTCAAAGTTATCAAAGAATGTTCGACGCCTTATATATTCTTGCAGTGATGCATGAAAATGTGGAGAGAATAATTTGAATAGTGCAAATATGTGTTGGCCCTTTTGAAAAAGGAAGTGATTAATTACCGCTCTCGGGCATTGTTCTGGAACCGTCGCTCCGACTCCCTCTCCTCGTTCGAATGAGCGCTGCCGTCGTCGTCGTCGTCATCTTCAGAGCACGGCGATTTGACGCTCTTCCCGCGCTTCTTCCCAACATGCGGTCGCACGCTGCCGACCGACGCCGTCCCTCTCGCCGACGTCGACGACGCCGTCGTCGTCACCGTCGCCAACGAATTCAAACCTCCGCCCACATAGTCGTACGCATCCCTCGGCGATAGTTGAGCGCCTCCTCCGATGCCAACTAAAGAAACATGTGTGTGTGTGTGTGGTCGTTCTTCGTGCGCGGTAAACAATTGCAGTCTTACTGTAAGAGTCGGATGGACTGCTGAGTTGGCTGCCCGAAAGTGGATCGTCGATGCCGCCAGGTGCCGCCTGTAAAAGAAAACGATGTATCGCCGCGTCGGCCGCCGAGAAGACGTGTCAAGTGTGGCGGATTTGGCCGACAATGACCGCCATCATGCGTTTAGAGACGATCGGCGGCGGCGATCACAAAGGGTGCACAAAGCGTCCACCACCCCCCGTCGAGTTTATTGGCCGTCTGCTCTTTGTCCGAACGCCGTCCATCTCGGCCGGCGGATGAAAGCGCCGCGGCGTCTGGTCGGGCGCCAGATCTCGAGAGAGAGCGAGAGAGAGAGAGCGAGCGAGAGGAGAAGGCGAACCGAGCCGGCGCCCAGCGCCGCCCATCACGTCAACCGAATGACTAGCGGAGGTAGCCGACCGACGACCATTCCACGGGTCGAACTGAGCTCATAAACGCCGTCCCTCTCCAAACAACCCAACCGCATTAGCGCCCATCAATGGCGGCTTCGTGTGAGTTATACGGTGGTCGTAAATCGGGCGAACGATGCGACGGCGGCCGGGCGCGGCCCGAAAGTTTGCTTCATCCGACGGTCCGCCGCCGTATCCCTCGTCGTCGACGTCGACGAGCGGCTCAAAGCCGCCGCCGGCCCCCTTCCCTCCCCTCCAACCACCAATACACCAACGAACACAGCTGCTTGGGTCAATTCGTCAAGTGACGACGACAAATTCGCCGACCGTAGACCGGACGGCGCTGCCTGCGCGTTTTTTACCCCTACACCCCGGCGCCATTGCGTCTGCCGTCCTATGAGAAACGAGCCAAGTGTGTATAGCCGACCGGTGATCAATTCGTCCGCTACAGCGGTACTCTGTCGAAAGAACGCCGGCGGAAAAAGCCTCACCCCCGCCCGGCCAAAAAGCAACAGAAAAACGCTGCGCCGCCGTCGATTCGTCCGGATACGAGCCAGTGGCGGGACAATGGTCGGTGGGAGCTAAGGGAGGTGAACGGGGAGGGGGAGAAAAGGAGAAGGGGGAGAGAAAAGGAGAGAGAGAGAGCAGAACAACATCCACCCCATCCAGCCATGTCCGTGTTCAAACGACGCGCCAGACCGCAGGGGTCCGCTGGTGTTATTAGCCGACTGTCCGTCAAACGACGGGGCGTCCGGCGCGTCAAAGAAAGCGTCGGACTCGACTCGATAGACTGCGTGGCGGTGGTCAGCCTCTCGAATAAACAAGTCGTCATCGGCGAATGGAGGCGAGCATGCGGCAGCCAACGAGGGCTGTGTGTTTATGGCGCGCTTCCTCGGCCCGCGGACAATAATTGCTCACATCGTCTGGACTCGGCAACATTGGCGGAAAGTTTGCTCAGAGAGAGAGAGAGAAGAGGGGGGAGATAGAAAGAAAAGGGGAAGAGGGTCTCGCCGGCGGCAACTGTCGGCCTCTATCGTCTCGGTCATCGACGCACCAGTTAATCCGCCATAAACTGTCGCGAGCCGGGCATCAGTGCGCGACCACCCAAGCCGGCGTAATCAGAGACAATGGCGGTCGGATCAAACGCGACCGATCGTCTTCTGAGAAGCGCCGCTGGAGGAGGTCGGGCATATTGTAAACGGACGACGGCTACGAGCGGAACGGCGCTACGAGCAAAACATCGCCTCACGCGCGCCGATCTCATTGAAAATCTACAAAGACGCTAGCCGCCCGGTGAGTAGGGGCGGACGTGGTGGAAAGCGTAAAGAATGGCGAGGGATTGCATCGGCCAAAGCCGACGATCATTTAAATAGCGAGNGTCTCCACCGGTCGGCGGCGGCGGGTAATACGCATCCACCGATGTCGCCGTGTTGTACGACATTATGGACAGCGGGTCGACCAATTCGCGTTTGATCGTCACGAAACCAGGCTGAAAAGGAGATTGACGTCGTCAAAGAAGCGATTGAGACGCGCCGCGAAGGAGCGGCTGTGGGGGGGAGGGGGGTGGAGGTGGGAGATGGATAGATAAAGGAGAAGACTAGAAAGAGAGAAATAAAGAAGAAAGTACCGCGAATTTCTGCTCGACAGCACGAGGGGCGAACGAGGGGGACGGCAACATGGGTCTGGAGGGCGGGCGCGGGGAGCGCGGGCGCATGCACACTGCAGCGGCGATAACGAGCGGCTCGCGGGCGACGGCCGAGGTACACTGGCGTCGACCGGCGCGCATCGCTCATTCGCCCGCCGCAGACGGCCGACCGTACCGCCCCGTCGGGCCAACGCACCGCCGCGCCCGAGGGGTACGCGGGGTCGCGCACGGATTAGCGACCGAGCCGAAGCGCTTCTTCGCGCTGCCCATTGATCATCGAGTCTGTTTTCGCGCTCGTCGAGGTCGGCGCCCGGGGCGAGATAAAAAAGCGAAAAAATGCGCCGAAATGGCCACAATAGATCACCGCAAACTGCCCGGTGCGCGCCGAGCAGTCACTTAGCTCGCACTTCTTCGCGCCTTTGAGCATTCGAGCGGCGAATAGACGACCGCGCACTGAATACGCACTGTCTTGCGCGATCTGTGAAATCTGCCAATCGCGTCGTTTCCGCCCGCCGCCGATAAGGCGCGCGCGTGCGCGCACGTCGACGTGACGTCTAATAGCGTGCAAAGCCGAAGGGATTCAGGGCGCTATTGAGCGGAACTTGTTGCGCGCTGATGGGACGCGGACGCCAGTCGGGGTCAGCGAGCAGACGCGGCAAACAATGTCTCTGGCGGTCGGTCGGAAATCATGTTGACCTATTCGGTCGATTCATCGCCTTCCATTGTGCTTCTGTGTTGACAGTGCGATTGAAGACAAAAGTAGGCCGTGCACGGCCTAACCATCTATCGCTCTATCGGCCGGCGCTGCTCCTCCCTCCGACTCGCTACATGTGCCCCTTCTTTTCCCCCTCACTGTCAGTTCGTCAGAACGGCGGCGTCGAGTGGATGATGGCTTTTGCGATCGCGTTCTTAATCGGCGCGTCCAGCGATGGGTTTTCCGCCGGCGCCGACGCCCACCGCAGCTACAACGACGCGATGCGCTACGCCCGGTCGACTCGCAAAAAACTTCCACCTGTCCGCGCCATCGCGCGCGGCGCAGACAACAGTCGAAATATGTCCGACTCATCAATACAGTGCACTCACTTAGTTTCGGTTATACCGCTATTTCACTTGTACTAATATTTCATCTCATATACCAATAGGGGTCAAGGTTGTCAGTCCCAAAGTGCATCGCCCCAAACAAATAGGTTCACTATTACCGATCGAAACGTGCCCGTCCCCCATATACCGCTATACGCGAATTACACTGTACATCCAATCAACGATGATGTTCCAAAGTCACGGCGCGGTAATCGAAAGAGAGTCACTCACCGAAGAATACGGTAATTAGTGAAGAACGCCGGCGTGCGTTCGCGACGAGAGCAGCGACACCGGCGCGCGACGGAGAGAAGAAAGGCGACTGCGCGATTGACAAGGCGAACTAATCTGCAAGAGAAATCGGTTGTGACATTAGCGCTAAGGCGAAATACGGCAGCAAAATTACGCGCACACGGCGGCGCGCGACAAACGGCACGCGACCAACCCGATTACTACTCGGCGGCAGGTAGAAAGACAGATAGCCCGATGATGCGCCCCTGGTCCGATATGGCCAACCGTGACGCCGACGATCGTCGATGTTTGTATGACTTTCAGGCCGCGCTCAAACAACCAACAGCTGAGCAAACGAACGGACGAGCAGCGCCCGAAAAGGCGGCCGATCGTCCGTTTCGATAGGCTATCTACAAAAGGCGGACCATGCCGCCGACCGCTACCGATTCGTCTTCCCTCGCGGCCGTGCAGCAGGACAGTAGAATAGGCGGCACAGCAGCAACTACCTGCTTTGAGCAGCTATGAGAGCTATGCACCGCGGCAGACCTATGCACCGCAGAGAAACGCCGATAAGACTGCGCCCGGAAGGATCGCGTAAACGACTGCTATGGCGCGGTGAGCGCGAGAGGAAAGTGAGCGTCGGAGGCGGCGATAATTGATTCGGGGATAAACAGTGATGGTCGGACCGCACCGTCCCGCAGGTACTTTGCGCCTGTCCGACCGCGCGTCTTCCCCGACTCACTCGCCCCGCCACAATCGGCTCGATCAATGCCTTCGTCCGACGCGACGAAGCGGCGTAATTCCGATTTAATTCATCGGCAAAACTAATTATTCCAATCCCGATTCGTCGTCGCCACCGGACGGTCGAAACCTAATCAGCCGGCTGCGGCCGTTTGTCGCGTCGTTCGTCGCTGTCCTAGTCGACGACGACGCCGAGGTGCGCCATAAAGGATAGACTTGATTGAATTTTTATCAAGTGTTTGGCCGCCGGCCTCGGCGACATGATAGCCTCCGTCCGTCGACAAGGTGATCGGCCCGCGGCGAGTTGCCGCCCCTGCGCCCTTACGCTCCTCCTTCGACCAACCCCCCGTTCTGTCGTCGTCGTCGTTGTCGCCGCCGCCACTGAATACCGTAGTCGCCAAGGTCGCGCACGCGGTGGCCGCAGTCCGTCCGGTCGCGCGAAAAAAGTGCGCGACGCCAGCTGGCCGAAACGACCGGCGAAGGCGCGAGCCTGGAATGCCGAACGAGGCGGGCTGTGCTGCGAAATTGGGCCGCAACCGCAACGAACGGTCGAGCAAGAGCGGCGGCGGCGGCGTCGGCCCCTCTGTGCGTAGTCGGCCGTATACATCACTCGGACGGGACGGTCGTCGGCGACCGAGCCAGTCTACCATGCCGAGGACGACAGATGGTCGCGGTGCCAAACTGCCCCCGCCCGCCGGCATCGCCGGCATCGTCGACAATCTCTCCATGCTCCGACCCACACAAGGACCGACCGCGCCGCCGATCCGCAGCGTGCCACTACCACCACCACACTGGCAGCCATACTGGCGAGCGTGTCCCCTACACCCGCGCCGCGTCAACTTGACGTGCGAAGCGGAACAGGTGCGAGACGCTCAGCGCTTTGCACAGGGGCTTCCCCCATACGGCCGACGAGCAGCTGAACGGATGCGCACAGCAGCGCGCACACCGACCGTTCAGTCGACAGGTGCTGCTCACTTGTGTCGTCACGGCACCTGGGAACCGTGAGAATCGTGAGAATCTCCCACACTACTCGCTACACGCCGCCCGCACGAGTCGCAACGCAAAAGTCATAACAGTAACCGCAACAGTAGCACGCGCGATTTGAACTGTCGGCCAAGCCAGAAATGCGTTCCGCCCGCGGAGGACGGCGCAACGCGACATCGGAACACAATGGCGTCGGTCGAACGCCGCGCCACACAAAAGCGACATCACAGCAGCAGAGCGCGGAAGAGCGTTGGAAAGGCCCGTTGTTTGACGTCTCTCGCAGGAGCGCCGAAAGCGAATGGGAGGGGGGAAAGGACGAGAAGGGAGACGATGAGACGAGAAGACGACTGCGGCAGCGAAGGAGGCGACAATCGGACGGGACGGAAGAAAGGCGGGGGTCGGGGGACGCGCGTCTGGCACGCGTCTCGCGACCAGTTCTGGCGACGCACGCGATTCTCGCCCAAACAAAGAGCGAGTGAGCGGCGAGCGGCGTGATTAACCCACATTCGTTCGTCCGCCGTCAAGGTCCTCGTCCGCAGAGGTCACTACCTCCTCCCTCTTCTCCTCCCCGCCCTTCGCCCTCCCTCACTCTCTCTCTCTCTGCCCGCCGTTTTTTCCGCGGTCGCCCTACGGAAACGCCGCCGATCCGCTCCCAAACGCTATCGCCAATCGCCGCCCAATCACTGCCGTCGGGCACAGTCGGCCGACGAGGGCAGAAACAAGGGAAAAACTCTAGCCGACCGNAGATCCGCTCCCAAACGCTATCGCCAATCGCCGCCCAATCACTGCCGTCGGGCACAGTCGGCCGACGAGGGCAGAAACAAGGGAAAAACTCTAGCCGACCGTCGCAGGAAAAACCGGGCGCGAGATAGAGGCGGAGAATAAAAAAGCAACGCGCAGTAGAAAGTCAAAGGTGTAGGAGAGGGAGGAAAGGTGGTGGACGACGTGGGGGGATAGTAGCAGGAACGGGCGATGAAGGGCGCAAGGAAGAAAGGCAGGGCAGAGACGCCCCCGACCTGATCATCTACCTGCTGCGTCGATTACGCGTGCACGTTGGCGGCCGCTAGCCGATTTAGTCGGGCAACACAAAGGATGCGCCTCTGGTTTACACCGACCATAAAGTCCCTGCACCGACCGACCGTCAGGCCGGCACGGCAAAAAACCCTACACCAGACATGACGCGCGCGGCACGCTTTCGACTTCAATTGGCGGCTTAATTCAAATATATCCTACGCTTTTGTGCTTTAATTGTATGTTTGGAAGAGGAGAATAAAGTATCTGAATTATAGTGGAAATCGTTTGTACTAATAAACGGAGGACTAATAATCGACCGGTATAAGCGATTTTTGTCCTGTGCAAAATAAAGGAGGTCGAAAATTCGGGCTGGGTCAAAGGTGACCGATAAGAGATATAACTATAAACAATTTATTATTATGAATAAACAACGGACAATATATTAGGATATGCATGCAGTGTCAGCCTACAAGCTAATCGCAACCTACTGTTACACTGATAAATAGAGGTCAGAAAGGCCTTCCAAGCAAAGACAGTGCGAATAAACTCGCGAGATAGAAGCATTATTCAGCCCTCTCATCTTATTTGTTGTAAATGTAATGCTGTCTACCAAAAGGAACAGTGCTTTTGAGTTCTACAGCACTACTGCTTCGTGCACTAAAGAAAAGCGAGGTGCTCGCAAGAAGGCAAGATACAAGATTAATCGAGTATCCCGCTGACTCGCGAATGATTCAACAGCGCCGATCGAATTATACATCACGAATTGTGAGATTAGCACACAGTTGAACCAGGATAGGTGCATGAACCGCATAAATACAGTAAAATCGGGGCAGAGTGCAGTACTTTGGGTTCCAGTTAAAAGCTACACTGATCCCTGTTTCTTTAGCATTCAACGTTAAAGAGATGATAATCAAGAAATGGCAGGATTTATCCAGATTTTACAATAAAATAAAACAAGGATATGAACAATCTCTCAAGATTTATCCGGATTCTGCTGTGCTGGCGCAACGAAACATTAACTAAAGTCGTCTCATTCTAACATTTAATTTGGCCAATTTCAGTTGACAAATTGTATCAAACAGATATCAAAATGTGATCTAACTTTCAGACATATTTGACTAAAACTGTTCATCTATCCACCGCCTTGAATGACAGCCAAAACAGTGCAAGCAGAATTAATGAGGGCTGGTCAGTATCGGAACTTGTCAGAATCACACTTTAGCACCTCGCACGATGCAAGAAACTCTAAAGAACTTAGTAGAAGCCTGTTAAAGGGGAGCTCCAGTCTTCCCTACTAAAGAGAAATACAGTGAATGTTTGTAAGATGGCTTGCTGGCTGCAAATGCGATATGATCAGATAGAGCTATTAGCAAATCGCAGAGCAACCTTTTCTCGCGCAGCTCACAATACTCCCCAAATATCCCCTGTGGCTAGACATGACTGTCTTTAACTACATTCGTTTGCAAACAAAATCAAAGTTGCAATATACCTCAGCACTGAACAATGAAGGATTAATGATCTCTACCTGGCTCCGATTTGAAAACGCGGACCCAAATTGTGGGAGAGCAGCGAAGAGCGTCAGCCAACTGGCAAAATGTCAATTTTTCGTCAAGACGAACTATGGTAGTCGCGAAAATGGAGCCTTGTGATCTTGGTAAGGGTCTTGATTCACTTTGTTTGCAGTAATATTGGTTAAATATCGTCAAACGTCGAAGGGTAGCGAAACTTTCTCTGAAATATATTCATTTTAAAGAGAGTTTACTTAAGAAAGACGCGCGAAGCAACGGATGAACGATTCCGCTTTGTCCTACGTTCACTGCTGTTGTGTTGGGCTGATGGAATCGAGCGCGATTCAATAAACTTATTATCCAACTCGATTACGGGCGCTGAATCGGCGTGTACCGCGCAATAACCTTTTGCAAATCGAATCGACCTTGAACGTATGAAGCAGACGTGAATGCGCCATTTCGTTTCGAGACCTAAATATATTGAATACTGTGAAACTGCGGAGCACTCGGAACAAACCACCGGTTCTTTACGTAAGTCAGGTGCATTTGTGAAGGATGAGCACTCCTTACAGTTTCTGTACTATACATTAGAGTCGTCCGTAGCATGTGGTTGCGAGCACCACAACCACACATGCTAAAGAGATCAACACTATCAAAATGCCAAGACGATCTTAACTTTGCTTTCATTTTAGCTACTCCAAAGATTTACCTGATCACACTTGAGGAAATAATATAGAGCGAGGAATAGTTTCTCAAATCTTTTTTAAGCTCTTCCCTTCGAATGTTAATTATCGCTTGTGTCGTATGATGTTGTCAGTTTCAGTTCATGGGCGAAAAGTGAACGTGATTTTTGAACCAGCATACCATCACTTTGATCGACTTCCTGACGCTCAGTTCATTATCTCTCTGGAAACTGCGCAGGCGTTTGATGATTTTATTTAGGTAGCTTAAAGTTCACGGAACTGTACTTTATGACGTGAGATGCCTAATCGACGAAAGTGAAGGTGAGCAGCAATCGAAAGTCTCATTTAATTCGTACGCGTGGCCAACTCCTCAAAAGTAATGTTCTCATTTGGATGATATATAGTCTCAGACAGCCTCGCTTCCTAACAACGTTGCAGCATTTGTTCGAGCCTGCATTTGAAGATGCTATAAGCTCTAACAGTTTCACTTGTAAAGGAAGCAAAAATGAATTCAAGTTTCGGTCTACTCTTCGTTGTTCTCATTGCTACGTTATCGACGTGCACACTGGCGCTCCGCTGCTTAGAAGGCATCGGTAGTAGCGATGGAAGTGGTGAATTAACCAAGGAACTTGAATGTGACATCACCACGAAGCATTGTATTAAAATCTTGGCAGGGTATGTTCTTCATCTTATCATCTATAAGAGTATTGAGCAGGAGCGTAAATAAAGATCCTTATGTGAGAAACTTCATTTATAGCAGGTTTTGACAGGGTCGCAGCCGTCGGATAGCTTTCCTTCTACATCTATCAGATTTTGAGTTGTGGTATCAGGTGTTGGTGGTGATGGTCCACTTGCAAACCGTGCAGAGATTATCCTTTCCTCCGCAAAGAGACAGAAAATGTGGAGAAACTATGACTAAGTTCACGCATTGTAGAAAGGAGTAAAATTTAAGATGGCGGCGGCTTCAGTTTTGAGTCGA
>NIUQ01004653.1:0-13136 GCA_002796945.1 Plectus sambesii
TTGAATGATTGACGAGGGTGATTGCAATCAGTCTTATCAAAGCGACAGCACGTCGAGCGTAATTGTCTCGAAGCGAAGATAATATGTACTGTAAGGAACTGTTGGTCGTTAGTTTGTCGTCGTATGGCCGCGACTTTCGCAGATGAAACAACTGTGTGTAACTGCAAGTAAGACTTTATATGTGCTGATAAAACTTTTGCAGGCTCAAAGTGCCTTGAGAGGGAATCTATTCGATCTTTCTCATCTCATATTAATGTATAAGTTTTGAGCGCACGATAACATCCGCACTCGATTAATTAACGCTTTGCCAAAGTAATTCGTTACGTAGTAAAATCAATTATTGGAGGGAGGCTCACGCGCGCCCTCGCTGACCTGCGGCATGCCTCTTGTATACGGCACAACGCGCCATGGCGTGCTTTTTATCGATTTATTACAACGGAGCGCACGGTACACGAGGCCGAGAGTGAATGCATTGTCGAATATGTAAATTTTGGATTCAATCACGTGAGGTGAGAGCGTGCGTTGTAGCGCGCTGGTTTAATTGCCATTCGTTCGTCGTGTGTCTCTCGTCGAAGTCGTCTGTCTTTCTTGCTCTTACCGAAGAATCTCCGCTCCTTTGTCAACGCTGCTTACCGATTCTGAGAGGAAGACGCTCAGAGTCGAAGGGTGAAGAAGGGTCTTAAAAAGTGCCACCAAAGTTGAAACTTCCATCATAGTGAAACTAACAAAACCTGAAGCAAAAAGATAAGAAAGAAACCTGATATACATAAGAATATCTGTTGTCAAAGAAGTGAAATCTGCTGTACATGTGTCTCGCTTGATTCTTATATCAGTGTACTATTGAACGTTGCTGTGTAGTGAATATTAAAGAGATATTTGTGTTGCTATATAAAGTCTTGCTGAACTATACTTACATTCGTAACGAGTCGCAAACATGGAAGGAATGCTAAACATGACCCTGATTTGGTCAATTAACCACTGTCGCATGCAGAATGGGAGGTTGCAAAATGAGGGCTATTGGTCGGACTACTACTCCTGCGGTGTTGACAGCGTAATCGATCTATTCGATTACGCCATGTGCGTCAATTTGTCGGAAGTAGAGGTGCAAAACAAGTCGAAACTGCTTCAATTGCTCTATGAGTGTCATCAAATGCGCGAAAAAGAACGTCGCACGCTTGAACGAATGCGCACAAACTTGACAGATAAAGCTGCAATCTCGAAGCAATTGTTGCAACATCGAGTAAAGATTTCGTGGAACAACAACATTGTGTGGGACTGGCTTTGCACTTACGATAGACAGAATTGGTGCGAACCAAAGAGAGGCACGCCTGACGCTCAGTTGCACGGAATTCCGATATGCTTGATTGAAACGGAATATGACAAAGCGCTATTCGGGTTAAGCTTGCTCTGGAAATGCGGAAATGAACAGTGCGGTGATGAAATGAACGAACACTTACTCCCGGTAAACCTACTCAATTGCAAATCGATCAAAACCGGAATGGATGACAACTTTCATTCGTATTGCCATTGTGGCGCTGAGCGAAAGTTCGTTGTCGAAAGCATCGGTGAATATGTTTTATTCGATCTATCGATTACCGACGAGAACGTTCACACATTTCTCGTAGAAGAAAGATTAACAATCACAGGACATGATCAATTGGAATTAGTTGGAGCGATTAAACACGTGACCGAACATTTCATGACGATCGTTAGAACTGAAAACAAATGGTGTGTACTCGATGATTTGAAGGATGAACCAATTATTGCTGACACATTCGAAATGTGCTTAAATCGGCTTGACCACAATGGGAACGGAAAAATGATGGGTATTTGTTGGCTATTGTACCGAAAAATTGCTGACGTAGTTGTCAACATCGGTGATGATGAAAGTTTTGACATTGAGAACGAGGAAGGACAGGAGCAACCTACATTAATAGACAGAGCGAACAGTGAAACGTTAGCAAAACAAAACAAATCACAAAAGGCGAAACAAAGAAAGCGAAAAAGAGATGCAAAAATATGCGCTTCTCACAATCGAATCGAGATCATTGAACCGTGCTTCGAGCGCATTAATAGAGAATTTGCTGAATGCGTTATCCAGGATAATTTCACATGCGAAAGGGGAGAAACTGAGCGAAGGAGAGAACAGAGACGATTACGCAATCGACGTTATCAAATGAAGCTAAGAACGACATTAACTCGTGAACAGTTGGAGGTGCGGGCGCGAAATGAAGCTAAGAGACTACGAACGTTTCGAGAAAGACAAACGGCGCGTATGTCTCTCGAAGAGCTAGAGCAAAGGAAACGAAAAAGAGCCGATCGAGATAAAACGTTGCGTAGTAGATTAAAAGCTAGTGCTACCGTGCAACAACTCGAATTGCAGAAACGGAATGAAAGAGAACGACAGCAAAATTTACGACAACAAAAGAGAGCGCTAGCCGCTAGTGCGAGAGAACAACGAACAGTAAGGAAACGAAACGAGATCATAAGAACGCGAAGTATGCGACGAAAAATTCAAATAGACAACGTGACTGCGGAACACTCGCAACAAAATGAAAATAACCGTACCACTAGAAGTAGTAATCGAAGACAAAATTCACGAGTACAACAAAGTGAAACATTTCATAATAGTATAGAACATTGTCAATCGTGTATGAAAATGTTGTTTAATTCGGAAGGAAAGAAGCTCTCTATTATGAATAAAATGAGCCGAAAGTTACGGATTAATGAAAAAAGCTATTTATGCAATACCTGTAAGACATCAATTGAAGCGGACAAGTTACCAAAACTATGCACAAAAAATAATCTGAAGCTGCCGGCTATTCCAGAATGTTTAAAACAGCTCAATTTCTTAGAACGGAGATTTATCTGTCAGATTCAGACGTATATGACGCTACTGTTGCTACCAGGTGGGCAAAAGTCGCAAAAAGGTATGGCCATCTATTTTGAAGAGAAGCCAGAAGAACTCATTAAAATTTTGCCACAGACTTTTGAAAACACGGGAATTCTCTGCGTATCAGGAAATTATGAAGGTTACGTACGTCCAGCTATGATTTTACGAGCACTAAAATGGCTTCAGCGCTACAATCGCCTCTACGAAAATATTGATATTAACATGAACAACCTGAATACTAGAAGACAACAAGAGGTACTGGAACAAAGAGAACTGAATAGTGTCGTCCAATCGGGAATTATCAATATTGAAATGGATATGCCTAATATGAGTGTCAGAGAAGCAATTAGTAGCAATGATCCTCAAAAAGTGTATTTTCCAAAAAGCAAAGGGCCGCCAATTATGTTCAGCGGTTTGAGAAATGCCGAAGCACTTGCATACCCATGGCTATATCCGAGAGGAACAGGCAGTTATGACGATACGAAAGAACGAAAAGTAAGAATTACTCTTCACGATTATTTACGATCTCGATTTCTGCACAAAGATAACAGATTCCGTTGCGATGTTCCCTATCTCATGGCTGGTGTTAACCGATTTGAATTTGAACGGCTCAGAAGCTTGTGTAGTGTATACATGCGTACTCAGAAAGGTTCAGCATTAAATGCGGAAAATGAAGCTATAGTTCCGACAACTGCTGCTGATTTACGAAACATTTTGGACAATTCAAACACTAGCGCTTCAAGTGATGATAGCTGGCTAATGTTTATGAAAAGTATCAGAGGCACGGCATCTTATTGGAAAGATCAGTTATGGGATTTACTCGCAAAAATTAAATTTCTCGGACCGCCAGACGTATTTTTAACATTGTCTGTAGCCGATATGCATTGGGAGGAAGTTGAACAACTGCTTCGACAAGACCTGAAGAGTGATTTCGAAAATATCTCCGATGCAGTGCGAAAAGATCCAGTCATTGTCGTACTCTATGCTGACAAAAGATTCCGCGAAATGCTCAAATGGATTAAAAAGTCTAAAGTACTAGGCACGGTCACTGACTATCATTGCCGAGTTGAATTTCAAAATCGAGGCACTCTCCATTATCACATGTTCTTCTGGATTTCCGATTGTCCTGGGCTTCATAAGAATAGCAGTCGTGAGAGTATTAAAGAATATATTGATGAGATCATTTGTACAGAGCTACCAAACGATGGCAATGCTGAATTTCGAACGCTCGTACAAGAACGACAAACTCATGGTCACACGAAAACGTGCCAGAAACCTAACGGGAAATGTCGGTTTAATTANAACTGAATATGGTGCACTCTTCCCGAGCTGTTCAAACAATTGGAACATTGCCACCGAACAAACGAATGCGTCGTGTTCTGCCCGAAAATCAAATTGAGCGACAATCGGACACGAGCACAGCAATCTTTTACGACGGACCGATCGAAGTTTACCGGAAAAGACCAAAAACTGCACAGTTTGAAAGTCTAAGCCTATTTGAATTTACATCCTGGTATGCAAAAGAGTATAACAAAGAAAACTGGCATCGTTGCGTTCCGCTTTGTGACAGGTCTGGTTATCTGAAGAAGCGATCAAAAGCGCAAGTAATTCGATCGAGTTACGTAAGTATAACTAGCGACGATTACTACTACTCTTTGCTTTTGTTACATTTACCGCACAGAGAAGAGAATGAACTCTTAGAAGGATATGACAACTGCAAGGAAGCTCTTCTGGCTAAAAGAGAGCAATTTTCAACTTCAAGACTACCAAATGAAAAGTTTGTGAATGAAATTATGGAGGCCGCTCGAAGATTGAGAATTGCAAGTGAAATGGAACGATTGTTACATGCGGCAACAAACTCAAATGACGAATGTTACAACGATAATGAACAGGGAGAAATTTTGGAATTTGACGTTGTCCAAGATGGACTCAAACCCGAATTTCATGCCAACGATCATGAAGATGCGCTAAATGTGAACGAATACGATAACGGAGAACGGGCAACAACGCACAGTTTAATGATCAGAAACTGGTCTCGAGAACAATTGCATGAAAACATCGCAAAACTAACTAAAACGCAACTGCAAACGCTGGCCTATATCCAACACTGCATTTCAAAAAAGAAGCAAATATTACTATTTATCACTGGAAATGCCGGTACAGGAAAATCATTCCTACTAAATGTCATTGTCGAATGGCTAAGAGTAACTCAAATGACGATCGTCGGCGAAGATCCTGTGATTGTGGGCGCACCTACCGGTCTAGCAGCTAAAAATATCAATGGGCGAACGTTACACAATCTCTTTCGACTACCACTACAAGATGGACAAGCAAAAACCTCGTGTAAATTAAGCGAACTATCGATGCGTAAATTTCACCGCGACATGAAAGGAAAGAAATTCTTCATTTGCGATGAAATTAGTATGGTTGGAAAGAAGACATTTCGTAATGTACACGAACGTCTCGAGCAACTGGGAACTATGAACAGCGATGGCAGAAATCAGTTATTATTCGGAGGCTTAAATGTCATTCTCAGCGGTGACTTTTATCAACTACCACCCGTCCGCGACGGATTCGCGTTCGAATGCAACGAACTGTTCGATCTATTTGAAGTTGTTTGGCTAACGGAGAATATGCGACAAAATAAGGAAAAGAAATGGTGCAATCTGTTGGATCGACTGCGATTAGGGGAACTAAACGATGACGACGCTAAACTATTAGCAGAAAGAACATTCAGTAAAGAATACTGCGATCAGCAGCACGCTGAAATGCGCTTATATCCGACGTTAAAATTAGTACAAGCGCACAATGAGGATAGACAACGAGCAATGGTAGAATCGAGACGAATCTTTGAATGTACCGATATTTACTCTACGATGGATAGTGTCGCGCCCGGTTGCCAAGTATTACCAGACGATTTACCAGCGGATAATCGCAAAGCAGGCGGTCTACTGCAAAACTTAGAAGTATCGATTGGAACTAGAGTCATGCTAATCCGAAATCTCCTACCAACACTTTGCAATGGAGATCACGGATATGTGACGGCATTTCAAACAAACGCGGCAAATATTACAACAGCAATCTTTGTAAAATTTGATGATGAGGCTGCCGGCGAAGAACTAAAGGATGGCGAATATAATAATCATGTTAGAATCGAACGAATTGAATGCGACTTTATGTACAAGGGCAGAATGATTGTACGAGCGCAATTTCCGCTAATGCGTAGCTGGTCCGTCACTATTCGCAAAGCTCAAGGTCTTAGGCTGCAAACCGCCGTCGTGAATGTGTCGAATAAAATTTTTCAAAATGGACAAACATATGTAGCTTTAAGTCGAGTACGCGAATTATCTGGGCTGTTCATTGAAGACGCTATTGACCAAACAAAAATTAAGACAAGCTCAAAAGTCCTAGAAGAAACTGGAAAATGGTTAAAAAAGTGGGCGACCTTGAAGAAATATTTCAATGAACACATGAGAAGGTAGAAGAGTTTGAATAGGCATAAAATAAGCCGCTAAATACACGGTGTCAGAAAAGCCTTTTCAGACGGCCTTTTCGGGTTTGTTTTCGAACATTTTCTACGACTGTTATGCACTACTTTATTGTGCGATTGATACACCATATTGTTCGTCTTTTCATTCTACATGGTTTCGTATATAGCTTTTATAATAAATTTTTTGTATAACAGTCGTAGAAAACGTTTGAAAACAAACCAAAAAAGGCCGTCTGAAAAATTAGTGTTAGGACTTTTCTGGCGCCCTGTACAGATGATCTGAATGCTACCAGTTTTAGAACAGAAGTATCAGTTTAATATCAGTCTCCAAAAGTTAAAATACAGTAGAATTCGCTTATACCGGTATTTCGCATATACTGGTCATTTTGGTCAGTCCCCCTGACACCGGTATAGAGGAATTCCACGGTATTAATAAAAGAAGCGAAAAGTTATAAGCCAGCAAGTACGTTTATCATTAGAATGCTACCAGTTTTTGAACAGAAGTACCAGTTTAATACCAGTTTCCAAAGGTTGAATACACACGAAATAGACGAAAAGTATAAACCAGAAGAAATAGTAAAGATCTGCTAATACCAGTTTAAATCAGTTTTGACAAAAAAGTCCCCCTCAAGACAATTACAAGATAGTGTACCGGTAAGTTTGAGGCTTTAACTATGCAAGTTTTGGGCCAAAAATTTACGTACCGATATTTTAGAGTAGTGTTAGACCGACACGTTTTTTAAAATATCTAATATGTTATCAAAGATTTGTTTTCTTTTATTAGTACAGGAAGTATTTCTTCAGATTATCGATGCCAACGACTAGGCGGCGGCGGCGGCGGTGGCGGTGGCGGTTCTGAACTGTTTGCGCTGCTCATACGTAAACCGATGCGCAACGGTTCATCTTATATCGAGGACGCAGGCTACACTAGCTACCCAGCAATTACTCTCCGAGAAGGTACCTCTTTTTCTTATGCTACCATTATGTATTAACGCAGATCAATAATGCTCCTTTAGGGAGCACAGAAATACAGAGCTAGATAGAGTAATTTCTAATAAACGCAAGACTCAGAATATAATTCATCTCGTAATCAAGTGCCATCTTCCTTTTCGATTTCACATTTCGAATTAAGGATTTTTCTGCAGCTCTTACTGTACCTATGGTCACGATCGAGGGTGCGTTTCGATCATGGAATATCGAACCAAGCTAACTCGGAGACTTCGAAGATATTGGCACTCCGCCCATCGGATGGAGCGGTCAAAGTACTACTTGGCATTATCTGGCCATCGAAGTTTAACGTGACGTGATCCAGCATGGCCTGACATGGCCCATTGCCAATGGGCGGATATTTGGCCGAAGCTCTCACTTACAAGTGACTCCCGACCCGCTTCGTGGCACTTGAATTCGCATTTGAACCCCGTCAACCCGAACCGTTCGTGATACGTTTCTATTTCTCCTTATCGCATCTCTTTCTTTCGCCTGTGTTGTATATACGCCGCCAATTATCTGGGAATTGGCTCCTGTAACCTATACTCGTCGTACGGTAATCTATCCTTGTATATTTAACTTATCTCTCCTATAATAAATCTCTTCTCTCTTCTACTAAACAGTCGTACTACAATACCTATCTAGAGCAAGCTAGCACAACTCATTATAACAGTGTCAAAACCTTGCCACTATGAATAATAAGAACTAGCAAATAGGAAGTAACGACACAGAGATAAGAGAAGGCGCTATAAGGTATACTGCTGCCCTGTGCACGTGGCACATATGTAAACACACACACTAGCCCTATTCAGCATAATAGCCAAAGTAAAAAAATGTGAAGTCAAATGGATAAGAATGTGACAAAAAATGAAGACTAAGAAACTAGACTCTAACGAACCGTCGCTAGGTCAGGGTGAATATCACTATTCTGCGCTTTCGCTGACAATCTCTAGGCCATATTATAAGGAAAAAGTAATGAATGAAAGATTGCGCCAACCGTGTTCGCATTTTCATAACTTCATTTGTCGTACCAGTGCGGCTGTCATATCGTCCATCCAATCAAACATTGCGCTTGTGACGACTCAATTCAGATCCTTGAATTAACTTGGAATATTTACATCCTTAAATATCAATAATTTCAGACGTCAACAACGTCAAGAAAGTACCATCCCCAGATATATGATAGCATAAAAAAGTATCCCATAAGCTGTCGGGCATCAGCCGACTGTTTTTATTTCTCTATGATTAATGATTCAGTTTCGCTTGATTAAAAATGGAATGAAGCTATGTTAATTCATTCGGGTTAGATTCAGTTAGTATTAATTACAGTTTGGAATAATGTCGTCTGGTTTGGATTAGATCCGGTTATTATTAATTGCAGTTTGGTAACTTATCGTCGGCCCGATAAAGAGATGCCTATCAAGACAAATGGATTCTTTCGACACGCGTCAGCATGAGTGACATTTGAAATATTACCTACCCTTTTTAAGATACGATTGATGATCATCTAAACTTGTTTTATAATGTTTTTCTCTCGATGTAATTGACTACGCATGCCTTTATAACCTGTTGCTACTCTGTATTAATCGCAGTGGATAGAACCGTAATTGTCGTGTCTAGTAAACCTTCTGAACCCTTACCCTTTACCGTACCTTCCGACTACCGCACCAAACTACAGACCGACAAAGCCGTGAAACATAAAATTGCCTTTAACGATACTTATGTAACAACGCCGTCATTTTTGCTCAGTTTGGAAACTACTGTAATCCATATCGCTAATCCGCTGCATTTCGTCTGTGCCTATTGAACTTCCCAAGTCCGTTTAAATTCAGTATCCCGCCAAAAAAGGAATCAAAAAACGTTGCGTAGCAACAAGGTCTCCGATGAATGACAACGCATAATGCAAATTTTAACAACGCACAACACCCTTCAAGTGACAATAGTATGACTGTCATTAACTATAAATAAGGCTCATCTGGTTACAGATTTCGTGGCATTTCCCTTCGTTGTTAGCTTTTCATCGCCGTCCCTTCTTCATCGCCGTCCCTTCTTCATTGTCTTTCTTTTTCTTTGTTGTCCCCTTATTTTCGCCGTCCCTTCTTGTCCGTACTTCGCCTGCACTTAGTCACCTTCACTAGGTTTGCGCATTTATTAAGTAAATTGTGATCATACTGATGATATTGCTATTATAGAAATGAAGAAGCAAATGAACAAGGCTATTCCTGCGCAGGATACTCCGGTGACGCGTTCCAAGAAGCAGCAGTCGAAAGAGAAAGAGGACCATGCCGACCCGCTTGGACTGCGCAACCTTTTTAACATTTCGCCCCTGAAGCGATCGACTGCGTCTACGTCTACTGCACCGCGTACAGCGATCCGCAACAAATTGCGGATGGACGTCTTCTCCCTGTTCGCACGGTTTGCAGACTTGCAACCTGTCACTGTGACCACGATCCTCGAGGGAACGTACTTGGTAAGTTGAAATTAAGATATTAAATCACTGGTTAATTAGGTTAACTTATATAACTATGCAAGTTCTCTAATGTTTATCTCGTTGGCCCCTTTGTTGTTGGAGGATATGTGTTTACCATATGACTGCGACAGTAGATAGTTAACTGTCGAATGCCTGACACAGGGGATGTTAGTAACGTGGAAATTTTTCGCAACAAACCTACTGCCAGTTCCCTGACCCGCGGATGGATGGGCACTTTGGTTAAGTGAGGAGTCGCCCTGGGCATGAACTGAATTACGCCCTTGAGGTTTGGGAGTGTATCTGCAGACCACTACGCCAATCAACCTATTATGACGTTCCTAACTGAGCAAGAATATCCGGATTTTTCAGATCAAGATCGTTGAACTGGGCCTGGCCGTATCGCAAGGAGTTGGAGGTGGACCGCATGGAGGGAGGGAGAGGGAGGCGGCACCTCGTTGGCATCGCTGGGCGAAAGTCGTCGACGCATCGGCATGCTTTTTGGTGCAGTTCGAAACGGCCACCGAACTGGAGGTGGATGTGCCCTACACAGTGTTGAAGCCAAGCCAAAGCGCTACTGGCGCCATGATTGTGGGCGCCGGCGTGAGCGTAAGCGTTTAAAATTTCTCAGTTTAACGTTTGAACATAGCTTATTCATAATGAAACATTAGTTGGACAGTATATATTTCATTATATTTAGGTATGCCAAGGTATGACTGGCGGACTGTTTTTGGAACCCACGGTGAAGAGCCTCGCGGCTATGCTTGAAGACGTCGAGCGCCAGTTGACGCAGCAAATCTCCGTTCTCCGAGGATTGGGAATAAACTCTGGGTCCTATATGATCCGTGTCAAAGTTCTAACGGTAAGTATTTAGTAAATAAACTATTCAGAACGTGATATAAATAACACATACGCATTAAAATTTCGAATAATTTAACTGATTTCTACAGCTATCAAAATTTCTGTATATACTGGCCTATTCTCTACTCAAAGTAGCTAAGTGCGGGTGTGTATGCTTTAAACCTACAATATGTACTATGGTCAACTCCAACAGCTCTACATGCATCATAATACTCATTAATTCTAATTTCAGTGCGATCCTCTGCGCACGATCGTCACGCGCTTTAAAACTGAAGTCAGTAAGTTGTCTGTCAGTGTGCGAGATGGCCCGAACCCAGAGAGCGACGGCATCGAGCTCACTCTATGGGGGGCCCCAGCAAGGGCCGCCTATGCCGTCATCCAGCTGGGAGCTTGCTACAAAGTCTCCGAGGTAGTGGTGAGAATCTACAAGAGCGCCGCCGTCCTCTATGGGACTGCCGGCACGATCGTCACGCCAATTAGTAGTATATGCAGGGACTTGCGAACGATGGAACCAATAAGCCCCGGGCAATTGCGTTCTCTGTCAGTATATTGTGCGTAAACGCCACAGCGTAGTGTGCATATCAATTTAAATCTCTCAGCGTAGTTCGTGTTTCGGTGCAGCGCAGTGTGCGTAAAGTTTTCGAAACTACTGCGCGGTGTGAACAGAATTTACCACGATTTTCCCGATTTACGTTGTGCATACACGTCATAGTAGAGTGCGAACAAAATTCGTCACACGTCTAAAACTACGCACATCTTCGATCGCGAAATTTACAAACCTGACGCAAAACGCGCGTCATTCTAATCGAACATTTCTGTTTACAAACTGTGTAGTCCAATATCAAAGACAACCGCCGCTGTATCAGATAACAATCTGTGTAATATTATTGCAACTTCAAGATTACAAATTTTATTTCCGCTCGATGTTAGTTCATCTAGATCTAATTGCAATAAAACATTGCCTCCTAACATATACGTACGACGGTCACAAAGTTCAACCAGTGCAAACATATGTGTTAGGAATATTACAAGTCGATATGTACAGAGACGGAAAGATAACATCAATGCAAAATATCCATCTGAATCGGTTAAAAGTACCAAAAAATTTCTTGTATGTTAACCATAGGCCAAAAGATGTCGTTACAAGTCAAATCACGATAGGATTGAAATGGTACAACAGAATGTAACTCATGATATTTAGCATTATCGTTATGTTTACAATAGTCGTGTATTTGCAATTACTAATGCCGAATTTTATGCGTGGAAAATGAGTTAAAATGCTACCGACTGCTATTCTCTAATAACCCTCGCCATCATATTATAGGTAAACACTAGGACACGGATACATGCTCTACACGCAAGTCGAGTTCGACTTTAGAGAAAATAACATATTATGTTTGTTCTAATCTACGCTGAAGATTATACGTTGAATAATACGTTTACCATTATATTCGCTTGCATTTAACCAAATGATGTATATTATAACGTGAAAGATAGCTAATAAAATGATAATGGAAAGTCGATCCAATTGCAGATGTACAGCTAGTTAATGTTCAACAAACGACTACATCACAAGTATGCATATCGCAACCTGAAGAAGTTTTCGACGCTGACAACGACGATGACAACGAAGACAACGACGCTATTCAAGATCAGGAAAGCGTAGCAGCAAACTATAGACAAAGAATGTTCACTAAGTTCATTACGGATCCAGTAACTAGGAAAAAACTAAACCCATATGCTGCTCCTGTCTACGCTGCAGTCTACACCCCGCCGTCGCGCGACAGCAATCCAAGCACAGCAGCGCGAAAATTAGCAGCTGTTAAAAAGGCCATTCGACGCGGCAACCAGATTCTTCTTAAAGAATTTGGCATTGAAGCTGAAAATCTGAAAACAGACTTGCTTAATCAGTCCGATTTAAAAGATATTGGCAACGCCATCGATAGAGAAATCGTCCTTTTCAAAGAAGTAATACACGGAAAAGAATATAAATTTGTGCTCAGAACACAACTTTTACACGACGACGAGGTGGTACTGGTCCGCTGCTTGGATGGCGCTATTGCACATTCTCGCTCAATGCAATTCTGCTTGCAATTGTTCAACTGTCCATTTTGCCCCGCTTTTTACAACGACAGGTACAACCAAAGCAGACACGTCAAAGACTGCAGGTTTAAGGGTGGGTTTTTGACAAATATCGACACTCAGCTACAGACTACAGTTTACAAGACCGGAAGACGTCTAAGATTAGTACGACGCTCGATCGACGAAGAACTGGAAGCGGCCGGCATTCGACTTGTTCATCCAAAAAATTACTTCTTTCATACGCAGGTTTTGGCATGCGACTGCGAAACTATGCTACAACCCATCAAAGAGAGCGACTACTTTTTAGCTTCACGCGAGCATACGCAAACGGCAAAGAACGCCATATCATCTCATAC
>NIUQ01004654.1:0-13039 GCA_002796945.1 Plectus sambesii
GCGACAATCTCGCTGATCTCTCGCGCAGTCGGACTTCGGCGATCTTTGCGAGCTGCAAACGTAGAAAACATTAAACCATGCCACATTATGCATCGAATAATCCCATGTTTTGGAAAATTTTGGGCAGCAATGCAACATTACGGATATAATTCATTTTGCAACAACTGATAATGCATTCATGGTTGTTGCAGAAGCTAGGCTTCATAAAAGTAGACGAATTACGTAATTTTATGGCCTTCTAATCTCTTCCACTAGCGCGTAATTCAATGAATATCGCAATGTTATGAATTTTAAAAATATAGAGTCCTTCTTACCCTTCCCCTTTACTTCAAACTCACATAATTATGTGCAGAATTTTACATTTTTGGATGTTTACAGCTTACTCGACGGCGTACGCCGATCTAACATTCATTCAGTGACAGACGTTGCTGCGTTATTCAGTCCATTTACTAAACCCAGCGTTGGCGTGAAATATGATTGAAAAATGTAACAGATGTGCGGGCAGGGGGTAGTTAATTACACGATTACTATGAATAAATAACTATTTCTTTCGCTTTTGCATTCAAAATGAGCAAAACGCTTCTCGAAGCCCATCCGCTGCCCCAATAAAACCGCTTAACCCTGCCAGAGCAGCATTCATTCCTCGCCATCAACGCATTCAACAAAAAGTAATTGTCAGTTATGCAACGGCAAGACAACGGCCAAGAAGCTCACTTGTTTCGAAGCGTCCGCGTTTAAACGGCGGCATCCGCGCGGAGCCATTGTTGATGTTTCTCTGGTGCTGCTGTGATTGCCAGCGAGGCGGCGGCGGTGGGCCGTTGTTAGCGCCGAGCGCGCCGCCGCCCATAGAGCCGCCGCCTCCCATCGAACCGGGCGGCGCGCCCGACCGGGCCGGACTGTGATGCGTCGCCGCGGTCGGCGGCTGCGGCGGGTGGTAGCGCGGCGGTTGCTGCCCCTGCCCCTGCTGCTGCTGCTGCCTGCGCTGCTGCTCGTACTCGAAGTCGAATCGCGCCGGCGGCGGCGCCAACATCGACGGCGCGCTCGGGAAGGAGAGTCCGTTCGACGCGCCGCCGCGTGACGACATCATCTGCGATTGCTGGTGTTGGGAAGGATGCGGACCGCGCAGGGGAGGCGCGCCGGGTGGTCGCTGAGGATTCGTCGAGAAGAGGAAGGGCGGCGGCGGTTGGGGCTGGCCGGCGGTTGAAGTCGAAGTGACCGTCGTGTGGGCGGAGGGCGGCATGGAGTAGTTCGGCCCCGGGGGAGGGTGATGCTGCTGATGTTGATGCTGCTGTTGCTGGTGATGCTGTTGTTGTTGCTGCTGATGCCCGGGCGGCGGCATGTGCTGCATGGACGAGGGCACGCTAGTGAACGGCGGAGGCACGAAGGGGGGAGGCGGCGCCGACGATCGAGGATTGAAGAACGGCGGCGGCTGAGAGGGTCCGGACGACGGCGGCGGCGGCATGCCGCCCCCGCCGCCCAGGAATGGAGGCGGCGGCCCCGACGAGGAGTTGTTCGGACCGCCATGAGACCTGTCAAAAGATCTATCGTCAATATTTGCTCATCAGTAATATCTTAGTTATTTTGGATTGGCAAAACGCCGAAGCATAAATCGCGATTAAAAGTCAAAATTTATCGATCAGTGACAAGAAATCTTAGATTAAAGACGAATGACTGCTTCGAAAGTCGATAGCACTTCTTTCTATCAATATACTCACGTATACACCAAGAAACGACTATCATTCTTGGTGAAAAACGGTATTTTCGCACAGATATGCGAGTGAATATTTGCTGCCTACAGTGCCAAGCGAGAGTTCGCGTTAATGATCGAAATTTTTGACAATACAAATCCCCAAAGCACCGCAATTATCGCCATTTATGTCGCACTTACATGCCAAATAGCGGTGGAGCGACCCCGCCGTTCTTTTGTCGGTTCTCCATTTCCTCTTGCGTTTTCAGCACACTCAATTCATTTGTTTCTTTCAAGTAGAGATCACGCAGCTCACTGAAACGTTAAATGGCGCTATTAAGCGAGAAATTAGTCACTCATAGCTGTGGGCTAAGTATAGTGATATTATAAGGAAAACGTCCCTAATAAGGACAATTAGCGTCTAGTTTTAAAGGTGGATCGTATGTTCTTCCAAGATTTTTGTCCTAAAGCTGCTTATTGGTCAGCTGATTACAACCTCTAAAACAATCTTACGGGCAATCAGACAGCTTACCGCGCGCAGCTCAACATTTACCGGCACATCACACATCTAAATTTGGAACTTCTCTTTAAAAGAAACGTGAAACAGCAAACAGGTTGTTCGTAGTTGATCACGTGAAAAAGAAAAGACTCTATTCAAAGCAATAGAGAATCTTTCATCTTAATTCGCTAATTTTGCATTAAATTTCGTCAAACTCAGCGTTCTAAATTACTACAGAGATGACGAAACTAAATGCATGTTTGATGAAATTAAATGTGACAAATTATGATGAAAGACCTTGTAATATCGCATAACCTACTTTAATTGGGTAGCTCGCAAGGTGAGCAGCCGGCTGTGTTCCCGTTCAATCGACTGAAGAGAGAACACGAGTCGCTTCAGGTCGGCGGCCGACAATCGAGTGATTTCATCGGTTGTGTAGGTGAGCACCGAGTCCGATCGCTAAAGAACAAAATTTCGTCCTAAATTACCTTAACCAATTTTCAACCGCTTACGGATGCGCCATCTTCAGATCCTGAAAGACACTCAGTTAGCAAAAAATCAATGGAAAAGGAGAGTATGATCAGACACGAGCGGCGTGGGGTATAAGTTTTAAGGTAAGATAAACTATTACAGTCGCTACAAGCGCTCATAGATAACCCAGTCATCAATCGTGCTACATCTTAGATTCAGGTGACAAATCTCGATAGAGTTTTTGAGCGCGTGTAGCGCGATCAGGGTCACCGATCTCGCTATTAAATTACCTTCGCAGATGTCTCATGCCAATGTGGCTCCGAGCAACTCGAGCGCATTGGCAAATTTTTCTCGGTAACTCGAAAGTGTGAGCACTCTTGGAAAAAGTTCATGACTTGTTAAGAAAAAGCTCGCCAAAATATACAGATCTTTCTTCAAAGGGAGAAGGAATGTGTACCCAAAATCATTGGACCATACCCCCCACTCAACTCCAGTTG
This sequence comes from Plectus sambesii, assembly GCA_002796945.1. Lineage (NCBI taxonomy): Eukaryota > Metazoa > Nematoda > Chromadorea > Plectida > Plectidae > Plectus > Plectus sambesii. The sequence continues at coordinate 3,155 of NIUQ01004654.1, forward strand.
GTGCCCGTGTCTGAACAAAAACTAACCTGCAGAGCCAGCCAAGCTGAGAATCTTCTGCTCGATGTTCAGTCCCGGAGGCGATGGGGACGCCGACGGTCGTCGGCGGTCGAAGCGATCTCCTCGTCGGTGTTTGTCTCGTTGACGTCTGCGTTCCCGTCCAAAAGGTGGCGGCGACTGTGATCGTCTACAAAACATGCAACTTCTTGAAATGAACAGTGTGATATTTTATAACTAATGGAGTTTATAATCTAGTAACAATTGTCGATGTTTCTGTAGACTGCAAAATATTCGGCCCATTTCATTTAGTAAAGGCAGTGTTTGCTAGCTGTAATCGGCAAAATGAGAAAATATGATAAATAGATATGAAATAAAAATATGAAAAATATACTTCTTAATTCGAAAAGCGAAAATTGTCTTTATCCACACAAATATTATTTATACAATTTACTTGAGTCGTAAAAAGAGTGGGGAATACCTTTCGTACTGGTACGAGCGTTCGGACTGGAGATCAGCTACCCGTCTGGTCATGTCGGCGTGAAGCGGCCGACCGCTCGGGGACGCGGACTGGTCCCAATCATTCATGTTCTTCCGCTTCGACGCTTTCTGCTCGTATATAGAAGGCGGAGGAGGGCTTGACCGTCGTCGCTCTTCGACGTGGCTCACGGGCATGGAGTAGGGGTTCTTGCCGGCTCCAAACTTCATCGACTTCAACTTCTCCAAGGTGGTCATCTTGCGCGCGAGCGGGGTTGGTCCGTCCTCCATCGCGTCCCGATCGCCTCCCTCTTCCATCGAAGCGTCTTCCAGAACCTTCCTCGCGCTCAGCGACGAACTATCGTCGCCGTCGCTTTCGTCGACTATCTCGCCATCGTCGTCCTCGTCCACTGTCATCTGTTCGGCCGGCGTGGCCAAAGGGTCGGTTCCGACGGCGGTCGCCCCGCCGCCGGTGGATTCGGAGCTGTTCGGACCGTCGGCATAGCTTCGGTCCGAAACAATCTCCGTTTCCATTTACCCTGCAAACAAGCCCCCGGTTATTCTCCGACATCGAAGTGCACTGGACTATTGCACAGAGTGCTGACAGACGACCCTATCAACACCCTAAAGCGCGTCAATTCGTCGAATTTTTTGTTAGCCGAGCAGTCGCGTGCACTCTATGGCGGAGAGTCGACTAGATCATTTGCCTAACCAATCATACCGAACAGGCCTCCTTCATTCGTTCGCAACATTACCGTACCAGTGAAGTGCCTAAAATCCGAATGAGTAAAAAAGTGTGCAGTCAATCCGTCCGATTTTTCAATCGTGGAAGAATAAAGCCTACTGAGTCCCTCTGTCTTCGGGCGCCCTGATGGTGTCTAAGCACTATTATATTGCGTGACGCATGAAATACCGACGCAGGCATAAAAATGAACAAAAATGCGACAAAAGTTAAAATGTACACGATGCACGTCAGAAGAAGAAGAGTAGCATTTGTCGTGAAACAAACCAGTACCAGCTGTTTGGAGGGTCGCGCGCGTAATCGCTCGCTCGATCGACGACTCTAGTGATCGGCTCGGCTGCCAACAACCGGCGCTTTTCCTGTATTCTGCTGGGGGAGGAGGAGGAGGAATAATAGGGCGCGAATGGGGAGTCGAATGGAAAATATTGGAAACTTTGAATTGATGTGAGCAGTATGGACTGGAAGTGGGCGAGAAGAAGAAGAAGAAGACGACGAAGCGGATAAAGGCGGGCTCTTTCCTTTCCGCGTGGGTGGTCGCAGTCCGGGATGAAGGCGGGCGGATAGCGGAGGTTCGGTTGTCTGCCTCTGCTCCCAGCTCTATCCGCTCAACGCCAAAAGGCTGCAGCAAAGCACTCACTCGACGCCCCTCCTGCGATCAGGCAACACTTGAAATGGTTTCCCGCCGTAGTTCCCTCGCTATATAGTCAGTTAGTTCCCATTGAAAATTCAACGCTGCCACTGCTGCTGCTCACTTACCATCGGCCGCGTACCACAGAATTGCGCGAATTCGATCGAACATAAACGGACGAAAACAGAATGACGCGATGTCTTCGAGTGAGAGACTTTGGAGTTTGCTGCCGTCGTTCCACTGCTCTGTGCCACCCCGCTGCGCGCGTAGACATATCAGTAATGAACGTGCGATATTGTTTTGCAATGGAATTCGTGGTGTTGTTGGGTAATGCGCGAAGAAAAAGTCGATTTCACAATTCACTTTCATCCAATATCGATAGTTATTCGCACAAATAGGCCTCGCGCTCTAATTTAACTTCTTTTGATGTTGTATTTCAGAGATTACATCATCCTTTTTGGGTAATTCATAACGAACGAGCTTAATCAGGGACGAAAAGTTGGATTGAAGCGATGAATGCGATTCGGCGATAACAGCCACGTGACTACTTTGCTCATTTAACCGCCGAACTAGCAACATGTTTGTCAGCCCTGTCCGTCACTCGCGTATGGTGCTAAGCCGACGCGGGCACGTCGGCATCTTGCTCAACAGTCGGTAAGCGTCGCATATGTTGCAATAATTGGACGTAATTGCGACATTCACGCTTTTCGTTTGCGAGAACATTGCGTCATTCGAGCTGAATGTAACTTCATAGAATTGATACATGAGTTTAATCTCTTCCAACAGGCAGACACTCGATTTCCCATTGTCCCTTACAAGAAATGTGTGTAGTTCTAATGAGAACGAAATTAGCGTTTTTCAAGTAAAGAAAAGTGAAAAGCGCGGGCGTTAAAGTAGCGCTATATAAACTGCAGTGTTATGCGTCAGATTACACAGACACTAAAGATATGATATAGGCTAATCGCTATAGGCATTTTATTCTCAAAACAAGATATGATTGGATTTCTTGCTTAACCAAACTCAGTGACGATTTATTACCAACCTCATTCAGTCACCAAACATCTCACGATGAAAACGTCCTGATAAATCACCGTTATCAACTCACCCAATTATTACCTAATCGCGATGAGAGCATAATTATCAAAGAACGTAAACAGCTCGTTCAAATCTTGTTTTCAATTCAGGCTGAAGACTGTGTACCCGCCAGGCGGGCGTCTCCCGCCGCTAGCACTGTCGGCAGCGGCGAACAGCTTTGACGGATTTATCCCGATCCGAGCGTTGACATCGTCCAGCGTGCGCTATGGACCAGCCGACCAGAAGCGCAGTAAAGTGGAGGAGACTCTGCAAATGTTGAAGGAGGATCTGCAGCGACAAGTGGAAGAAGCGCGAATTGACCGCGAAAAGGAAGTCAAATTAGTCCCCGCTAAGCTTCCCGACGGCAGTGATCGCCCCAGTCTCACTGTCGCAGAGCGCACTCAGAAAATTTGGCAGAAAGTCAAACACGAGTTGGCTCATTACTACCACGGATTTCGTCTGCTCGCGCTTGAGATTCGCTTGTCTGCGAAATATTTATGGCGAGTCCTTCGCGGAACTTCGTTGAATCGACTGGAGAGGCGACAGGTTAGGATGAATTGTTTTCTTTTGTTGTTAACATGGATTTAACTTTATTTGACGGATAAATTAGCAATATGCCCTGATTGCATGCAGCGAAATGACCTCAAATGAACAAGTGCGATACCTTAGAATTCAGTTAAGTACTGCATTTAGCTTCTTCCTGTACCCCTCGTTCTTTTTGCATACAACGCATAGAATGCGGGAGTTAAGAAAACGCTGTACATAGTCACATTCTCATTGAATTCTATTCTTATCGCAATCCATATAAAATTTTTGCAATTTTTTCGCCCGATTTTTGCCATGTAACTGGGAACTAAATGTAAGCGCGATTATCGTTGCAGCTGGTACGAACCGTCTCTGATCTGTTCCGACTCGTTCCTTTCTCATTCTTCATCATTGTGCCCTTCATGGAATTGCTGCTTCCTTTCTTCATCAAGTTTTTCCCTGGAATGCTTCCCAGCACGTTTCAAGAAGCGTCGAAAGAGGTATGTTTTGAAAACCTGTTAAAGAGATTTTATTTTATTTAACAAGCCTAATCACAATTATTTTTAAGTTAGGCCTCTCCAAGGTTATTCCAACTATGCTATTAAAGAGAATAAAAGGGGGAAAGTTGATAAGTCGGCGTGGGACTCAAATCCACCAACCTTGGACGCTATTTTTTTTAGGACCACTGTGCCATCTGACCGACACACCCTACCTCTACAGCTCTAGTACTGAATGCGATGCATACGATTTGTAGTACTAGATGTTGCGCAAAAATCATTTTCGACGGTGCCCAAGGAAACGTATGATGGCACCGACCGGAGATAGCTCGTAGTTTGTATTTTGGAACGATCAAAAAAGAGGAAGAAGACAAATAGACCTGTCAAACACTCCACCATCTTCAGATTAATCATTCGCTGTTGCGTCTTCTGATGCTCAGAAATAAAATCATTCCATTCTTTTTCAGGAAGAGAAGCTAAAAAGATCTGTGAAGGTCCGGTTGGAGATGGCGAAATTCCTCCAGGACACGATAGAGGAGATTGCGTTGGAAAAGAAAGGGGCGAAAGCAGCGACAGAGACCGAGTCCAAGGCTACCGCCTTTTCACAGTTTATGCAAAAGGTAGCGTTTGCGATAGTGTCACCTGTGTCGTTTTCGGTGTCATTATTGAAAAATTGTTCGCGAAGCACATTGATTTACTTGGCGATGGTTTTACGGAGTTTTAAATCATAATTCCTCACTCTTGCATGTCACTCTCGTCAACCATGCATTCAAATAGAACGCTAGTTTGGCGAAATTGAATGCCAGGTTGACGAATCATAATGAAAGATGTTTTAACTACACTTTTGATTGACTTAAAACTGTAAATGGAGTGGAAAAAGCAGCGTTGATATTACTCTCATTCAGAGGGAGCAGCGAAAGAAACGTGATTGATATTCAATTAAACGCAAAGTACTGTGAATAATTGCTGTCGAGTGGGACGCGAACTTAATTATTTTGCAGATGAGGACGGAGGGCGGGTACGTGAGCAATGCAGAGCTTTTCAAGTTCTCCAAGCTGTTCGAGGACGAGTTGACGCTCGACAATTTGTCGATGGCGCAGCTGCGCGCCCTCTGCCGATTGCTGCTCATTCAACCGCTTGGCACGCCCAATGTTCTTCGCTTCCAGCTGAATATGAAACTTAGAGAACTCAAGGCTGACGATAGGGTAATTTCGCTTTCAAAGTCGTAATTATACGCTCAGGAAAATAGTCAATACGAATTTTAGCGTTGCCAGGAAATGAACCTCTGAATCAAAAACAATCGATTAGAATGACGGTTTTTTTAACAATTATCGGCAGTTAATTTTGGATGAAGGTTAATTACAGTAAAAACGAGGATAATTGCAGCTGTTTCTAGGCTTCCATTAAAACTTTGCATGATAGTAGAACCCGGATAATTACAGCTTTACTGGATCCGAAAGCATAGCGCTTCCTTATCCGTATATTATTGCAGTAATAATAAAGAAGAAGAATTTGTTAAAATTGTTAGTGTACTCGACGTTTGTTACTTGAAATTTAAATTCCCGCCGCGAGGTCAATTCAACCATTTTATCCAACTAACCGATTTTCAGCAAATTATGACAGAAGGCGGCGTGGATGCGCTTTCGGTAGCCGAACTGCAGCACGCGTGTCGAGCGCGCGGTATGCGTTCGTTGGGTTTGAGCGAGGATCGACTGCGAGCGCAGCTGAAGCAGTGGTTGGAGCTAAGCCAAAGCGACAAGGTGCCGCCCTCCCTCCTCTTGCTCTCACGCGCGCTGTACCTCCCGGAGAATCTGACCTTCGCCGACCGACTCAAGTCACTCGTCTCTCAGCTGCCCGAGAATATATCTGAGCAAACTCGTCAGCGACTAACGGAATTGGAAGGTGGCAAGGTCGATCACAAGGCCCGTCTCGACCTCATCCGAAATATTGAGGACGCTATCAAGAATGAACGTGAGGAGCAGAAGAAGGCCGCCGAACTCGAGCAGGCCAAGGCGAAGTCGAAGTCGGAGGTAGGAAATGGTTTCTTCCGCGCCGCGGCTAGGGCGATGCCGTTTTCTTGCGACTGATGAATCCCCCACTTCTTTCACGCAGTTTTCGAATCACATTTATCGTACGATTGCGTTATATTCAGTTTGATTCAGAAGAAGCGTATGATTTTAGTCCTTGAGCTTGTGTGGGTGTGGGATTGCGGCGTTTTTAGAGATTAACGCTGCGAGCCCTTCAGGCCTCTTTTCTAACTGGAATATTTGTTTTTTGTCGAGCGAAAAGTATCCCACGTTGGTGTCATATTCATTGTGCCAGAGCGCAATTACACGGATTTTTATTTATCGCATACTCTCATTTCAGAAGGCGATGGAAGAAGCGGCGAAGGAAGCGGCGAAAGAAGAGCAGAAGGTGGAGCCTATGGTACAACCGCCGCAGCCGATAATAGTAGATTTTGATCTGAAGGATTATATCGCGCAAGTGTCTCAACCGGTGGCGGTTGATGGCACCGTTCACGTCGAAGACACGAAGGAGCAGAAGAAAGAACAGGAAGACAAGATTACGCACAAGGATCTGGCTGAAATTGAAGGCATTCTGCACAAGGCGGGTGGCGAGCTGCACGAGGCGAAGCAGGACATAGCTGAGTTGAAGGAGCAGATTATGGAGCATACGGAGGTGCGCGGTTTTCCCACTTGACCCCAGCGTTTTTATCACAAATTCTCGTTATCAATGTATCAGCCTTCGTCGATTTATCATTCATCAGCTTTTATCATAGGGTGGGTTTCACATCGCGTACTTTAGCTAAAGTTGGACTTAAGGCCTATCCTTCATCATTGCGTAAAGTCCGACTTTAGTTAAAGTACGCGATGTGAAACCGGCCCATAGTATCACTGCAGCATTTACCAATCTTTGTCATTAACTTATTAGCCCTAATCATTTTTAGGATTTGGCACAAGTTAAAGGATTGGTTGGCGACTTGAAGGAGAGCAAGGTGGCCAAGCGCTTGCGCTCTCGTGTCAACTCGATGATCTCCAACGTCGACTCGCTCATCGATCAGTTGCAAAAGGAGAAACAGACGCTCGGCGAAGAACTCGAAGATGTCGACCAGAGAAAGTACGTCTTGAGATGCTGTTTGCATTTTTTAGTTTTTCGTTGTTGTGTCGGTTGAGGGAAGAATTTATGATATGTAGCGAGCGAGTGTGTACGTAATAGAATGGGAAGGGGGAGGAGAAAATAGGGAGGGGGAGGAGAAAATAGGGAGGGGATGCGTCGATTGCTGAGGGATAGAATGAGTGAGCGATCGCTGTGAAGATCACTCTGTTATTACTTGACTGACCGAATTACCTTACAATTAGGTTCATTATTTCTTCTTCGGTAAGAATGCGCTGAAGAGAATACTGTAGTGTCGAGTTAGATAGTGCCCAGATCGTTGCAGTATCAACTTTTACGTAGAAACTGCAATTGAAAGGAACTATCAGTTTTCTATGTTAACTTTACCCAATCTCAATTGACATCGTTTTCTGTCGTGTTGCCCTTTTGCATTAAATTCTTTTGCTTTTGCAGAGAAAAGGTCGTCCGAATCAACGATTTGGTGGAATCGTTGACGCAACTGCAGCAAATCGGAGACGAGAAGAAGAAGCAACGAATTCAGGAGGTTCTGACCGCTTTGGACGACGATACCGATGGCGTCATCGATGTCAACCTCGCGCTCGAGGTCGGTTTATGTTGGGGGGTTATAGGCAACGGTTTATAAGGAGACGAGCGGTCTTATACGAGGAGGGACAAAGAGGGGAGAGCAAAGAGACGACCAACCAGTCACGGCGAGAACAGACAAAATGAATGAGATTTGAGGGAGGAATGACCACTGAAATTCTGCTGTCACTACGTCGACCCCTCCCACGCTTCACCGTTAAATCATTGCAAGGATCTCAAGGGAGAGCATTTGTATTTTGAGGAAAAACGTTACTTTCGGATCAGATTTAATGAAAAATGTTCAGGTGATCGAGTTGCTCGGCAAGGACAATGACGTGAAGATCAGCGCGAGCCAGATGAGCAACATCATCGGCATGTTGCGCAAGGAGGACGCCGTCGAGGCTCTGGACAAGATCAAGGTCGAAGTCGATGCTGCTGTCAACCCTCCGTCGTCTTCTTCTCCTCCGCCTCCTCCTCCACCCATCCCCGCTGCTGGCAGTGAGCCAAACCGACCCACCGAACAGCGCAAACAACTATAGTGATTTTGTGCCAACATCCGTCCATCTGCACTCCTCACTCATTCTCTACTGTGTTTCCTCTAGGGTTGGATTCGGGAAACCCGGTTCGGTAAATGCTGGGTTTTCAACCCCGTAACTCCGTTTTGGTCTCTCAATTCTAACTATATAATGTTGGACGTTGACACACCGAATTCGAAGAAACCGCGGTTTTTCATCCTGTGAAAACGCGTAATCGAAACCCCGGTTTTAGCTCTCTCCCCACCCGAATCCAACCCTAGTTTCCTCGCACCCATGCAACATGCTAGGCAAATGTAGTCATTCGTTGGGTGGACTCTTGCGATTGTACAGATTTTGAGATATGTTTGTTACTGTAAAAGATTTTTATGGAAACTGTGTCTTGATACTCGCGAGCAATCACTGCAAACTTTGGCCGATCACGCCCAATCGAAGCCGATGACGTTTCGAATGTCGATATAATTGATGACGCTTATTCGGCATTCGTTAAACGGCTTATTGCTTACAGTCGTTATTTCTTAGTCAGTAATAAGAAAACGAAGCGTTGGTCCCGTAGCGATAAAGGTTAATAGCGTGGACGTCACAGCGAACGTGCTCAATTTTGTTTTACTCATTAAGCATTCTACTTAATTCAACATTCTATTTGCTGCGACTTTCTGTTACTGACTTAGAAATTTGACCATAGTTGATAGCGCGGATTCGGCATTCGCTAAACGGCTTATTGCTTGAAGGCACGCATTATCGTCGATAACGTGCATTCACGTGATCGAGTGGACCGGAGCTGGTGGTGATAGTGATCTATTTGCTGCCATATGGTTGACTAGTATTTGTTGACTTTGTTGTAGTGTCGCGCGTCCAGCGAATGACAGCTGGCTGTTGCGTAAATGAAAACGCTACAGGGCATCGCGGTCGAAGCCGTCGCCAGCGCCCTCTCCAACGCCGCCGTCTACGCGTTGATCAACGACTTGCCTGGTCGAATTAAGTCTGACCTGCTTGAACGGTAGGTCGTTCATGAGTAGCTTGTTGTCGGTATTGGCGTTGTCGTGGTGAACTCTTCGGCTAAAATATTCATTCTAATTTAATTAACCTGAATGTGTGTAAGAACTAGAATAATGCGGTAAACTTGATATTTTAAAAATAATTTATTCTCATCAAGTTTGATGGATTATTCTAACTTAAACTAAAATTCTCCGAGTTAAAAATTGAAAACCTTTACGGAGATAAACACGAAAACAGTGATGCCTGTTCCATAAAACGGAAGTTCAGCGATGGATCAGATGTGACGTTTGTGTGATGAGTTCTGTCGCCTATGTCACTATCGATCAATCAGCGCGCTTGCCGAATATTTTATTGTGATAGTTATATTGCCTGCAACTTAAAGAAACAAGTTTCCCGCCGATAAACTCCTACCACTGTTTCATTCTTACTTTACTAACTCTGAAACGCTTTCATATAAAATTAATCGTATTTAAGATATTTATACCATTTCCACTTAAATTAACGCATTTTCCGATTTAAAGAGATCATTTTCAAGTCAAAACAATATGGAAAAGTATCCTTATTAACCAAGAAATGATATACTTGATCATAGCGTTAAGCTCGATTATAGCCAAAGTACATGATATGAAATTGATCTAATCTTTTAAACGAAACGAGAATGTAAGAGCGTGCATTTTTATCAATATCGTTAAAATGATTGTTTATAGTGCCGACATCCCA
>NIUQ01004655.1:0-13081 GCA_002796945.1 Plectus sambesii
GGTTTCACATCGCATACTTTAGCTAAAGTCGGACTTTACGCAATGATGAAGGATAGGCCTTAAGTCCGACTTTAGCTAAAGTACGCGATGTGAAACCGGCCCTATGTTTTCGTGAATTTGACGAATGCGATCCTCACAGTAAAAGATCTTCGTGCATTGCTTGACAAGCGCGGCCTGCCCTATCACGACTTCAATGAAAAAAGCGAGTATGTCAATGCTCTGGTCGAATCTGGCCCGCTGACTGTTGGGGAGTTAAAAATAGCGCGTGATTCAAGTTACGAAAGTATTTCTTCGGATGACTTTGAGGAATTGGTCACTGGTTTGCTAGCTACAACATTTGAGAAAACTGTTTTAAAGAGCTCTTTTATCTGGCTTGTTCGGATTGATCCAGCAATTAATTCGATGACAAATATACTGGAGGAAGCAGTGTGGCGTCGGCTGGTAACAACATTGAGCACTTTCGAAGTTGAGTTCGGGCGGCTAAATTGCAAGACAGACGCCGATTACTGCCAAACAAAGGGATGGAATTCACCAACCCTAGTACTCGTTGTACCGCGATTGTATAATAGTACGCAACACCTCACGAAAGCTGTTACGTACTTACTTCAAACGAGCAAAAATTCTCATGATGCGTGGGTATATGAATTTGACTCTGTAGTAAACCAAGTATACTCACTGTTGTACGGAAAACTGGTTCGCTATCTGCCAAATCGAGAGGACTTTGGCAGTTTGCAGACTGGCAGATTTAAATGTTCCGTGCACATCGTACTGCTAACTGACTTGCACCACTGTCCATTCTTGCTGTCGGCGCTTGCGGCAAAGTTCAACTATGGCAGTCACTGCTTTGCATTTGGTCCGAAGAAGATTGCGAGCGACGACATGATCTTGCTTGATAATCACGCTGGAGCGTTTTATGCGGTCAGAAGCCATTATTTTTACACGGATCGTTGGCGAATTATACCACAAAATCAATCGACAGCTGATGCAGAGGACGATACGGGCAATGCGATGGTAACATTTGAAAGTCTTAGCGACCTACTACAGCAGCTGTCACCAATTGCGACAAAAAAGCCCAAAAAAGCGAAAAAAGAGCGACTGGAAAAAGCGAAACAAGAGCGACTGGAAAAAGCGAAGAAGCCTTCTCCCCGTCTATGGTTTACGCTTCGCAATTGGTGGCGAAAAATAAGTACTCATCCTGTCTATTTGGAATTCTTCGGTGGTATATTGATACTATTTTTCCTTCCGATTGTTATATACTTTAAGGACAGTGAAATTATTAAAAGACGAAGAACGGAAGACCCATTGAATATCCGCAGTGGAGACGGATCGGGTCGACAGAATCTTAAGAGAAATGTCAGAGAAGGAGTAGAAGAAGAAGTAGTAAGAGAAGAAAGAAAACGATATAGAAAGAAAAGGAAGGAAGACGAAGAAGAGAAAGAAGAAGGACCAGGAAGAAAAAGAAGTAGACAGAAAAAGAAGAAAGAAGTAGTGGAAGAAGAAAGAAAAAGAATAAGTAGAAAGAAAAAGAAAAAGTAGCTAAGGAAAAGAAACCTGACACATTTTTTTCGCTCAATTCTATCACCATATATTCTTCTGACTGGAGCTATTATCGAGAGATTTGCTTGCATTCACTTTAAGATTTTTAACTATTCTGTCACTTCGTATGACCAATATAAGCGATTGGCACAGGAAACTCTATTCGTTACAGTCTCCATTGCGCTGCGAGCTAAAAATTTGCGGAGGCTTCTAGCCCATTATATTATTCGCATTGAAGAAATCAGATTCTCCCTTACAGTTGGTTACGGCGCCTGCAAGCTGTAGAAATAAGTGACTTATCAGCGGATGTTAGACTGTAACAGTGTCCGATTTGTTAGTGTTCTATTTATGAATCTAAAGGCCGTTTATGCTGCTTTCCCTGCAAGTGCATACACATTGTATACCACTATATCGCACCCTGGCTGATCAAGAGGGGAGATCCCAATTCTCACCGTTTTATATATGGATAACTCCATACGGTTCCGTAATGTCCAACATGTCGTTTCGATATCACTAATTGGGGAATACGACACCATCTCAATAATGATTAATTATTGCTTTTGTTTTGCACTGAGCTGATGATGTTGAAGTATTGTAGGATAGTTTTTGACAGGAATCTTACCTATGAGAAAGCTACCATCAAATATACGACATAGTCTCGATCGCATATTTTGTTACATCGTAATATTTGGCCGATTTTTTTTGTCATTCTATATTCATCCTTCTACAATCACTGGTCTTGTTTTGCAACCTAATGGTTTCAGAAAATAAAGTAGCCAACCCTCTGTCGTGTTACCGCATATATGGCAGTAAACAAGTGGCGGCAGCGTCGGCCATAACCACCGACCGATCATCCAGCGTTCCGCACTTGGAAATGCAAGAATGGCTAGCTGTGCGTTGATCAATGGTGCGCCGTAGTATTAGGCCTCGCTCCTACTTTTCTTTGCGCACAGATTTTAGTACCGGGCGCAAAGGCTGATTCCACGAACCGCTAAACAGAATTTGATGATGTGTAGTCAATTTTTCGAACAGTATCAAGAAACCTCGCTAGGTACCGTAACATGCAAAGATGAACTCGCTTTTCGTGGCTAAACATCGTTTTTACCAAGAATAATTGTCGTTTCTTAATTTTTCGAGCTTATCGGGTGGCCCAAAAAATGATAACATTTCTTATTTCGTGCATATCTCGGCAGCCGCTGCACCAAATATCGCGAAATTTTAACTGAAGATACTTCAGATAGCCATCTGACTAGGGAAAAAAGCAAATTGGAAAATGTTGGGTTATAACGCTTTATTGAGCGCATCCACTGAGGACATGCGCACAGAGGCGCTTTCAGCTATTAAACTGCCAATTTTTTTAATCACAAATCTTAATATTTTGAGATAATTTAACAAAACGAATCTCAGAGAAGTGTCTGTGAAACAGTAATCAGATCCTTTATGCAAGCGGGCCTTAATTTAACAGCCCTGGCCGTCAAAAACGGCTCGGTCTTGCATGGTCGCTACAATCTTGCTGACGTCCCAGTGATATTTCCGTCAGTAGTTAACAATGACAGCATCATCTTCTGCCTAGTATCTTACCATTTGCCCATTCAATTATTCAAAATAAGCGGTTTTTCGAGAAAAAAATCAGAAAAATTAGAAAATCTCTGCAGTAAAGTTGAAAGTGTTAACGGTATCAGCATGGTGCTTCAGGATTAGCTACCACCCATTTGCGTCATGGAGCATGGTGGCAGTTAGGATTTTTTTCTCTAGCCAGATACCTATCCGATGTATCTTCAGTTAAAATTTGGCGGCATTTGGTTCGGCGGTTGCTGAGATATGTACAAATAAGAAATGTTATTATTTTTTGGGCAACCCTGTAGTTTTTTTAAAATTATTTCTTTGAAAAAAGGAGAATGTGTCAATCAAGTTAAAATCAGAATATTCGACTCGAAGTATTCTCGGAAGATTCAATTAGTTTGCAAATCCTGTCCGAAAACTGCGTCATTTACCACCAAAGAACAAAACGTTACAATGTGCATTCCATGCTAAAAATGATTTATTGTAGTATGAAGTAAAATGACTTGTCAGTCTCTAGTCAAGCATTTTCTTCGAAAGGTATTAGACGAGGGTTCCGATAAGGTTTATTCACAGCTCAATATTTGACAAACATTTTCCATCGACTGCACTCATTTCCGAATCACGACAGCTAATATACAGCATGAGAAGGTGTTTTTAAAACCAACATCTAAACACATAACGTTCAACAAACGACCATCACAGGCTAGCATACATAAACAGCATATAAAAAACGGTCTGTGGCGGCACACGCTGGGTAAACTTGGCGACGTGTTTAGATCTACCGCATTTAGCCCCATTATCCACGCTTGGTTTGGTGGAGCTCTTTCGTATCAACCACCTACGGACAACATAGTTTAAAATGGCGGAAGGCTTCATCCTAATATTAATTAGAACAGTGCACAATAGATCGACAGTCTCTTCACTATAATAATCGTACTCTCCCTTTACTGCTATTGGAACAGAATACACACACCCTGCGTGCATTTAAAGTGTGCATTGTTTATGTGATATTCCCTTTTTTCCCTTCATATTTTTGTCAAGAGTGAATGGAGTAAACGCACAGTTACATAACTATTTCTTCGTGAAGCAGTAGGATTTCATATTCTGCGCACAGTGGTTGAGCCGCTAGTTATGTTGCTGATAGCTCTTGGAATAGTATTTCTAGCACCAGACACTAATTCAAGAAAGCGATCCCGAAATGGTCGTACAAGTCCAATTGTCAGCCAGGGATTAGCAGCGCTCGATAAAAAATATGGCATTACGAGCAGTCGATTAATCCACATGGGTGTAACCGGCAGAAGCATCTGTCCTGTGCTAAGGATCACAGAAGGAGTCGCTAAAAAGAGACGAATGTAAGACTATAGCATAGCTTCTGAATGATAGTTGGCAATTCTTGTGTTTTTGTGTTTGAGAAAATTTTAGTTAAAAACATTTTCTTAGAGTTCTTGAGTTCTAGGACCTTTTCAGGCTGGTGACACGATAACGCGATTATAGTCGAAGCCGGATGTGAGAGGATGAAAGGATATTCAAAAAAGTTCTTTTACATATAGGTTACTCTAATATGTGGCCTCCACCCTTTGTATATTTCTTAGATTCAAAGGATAGGTATTTTAGGTTTGACAACAAAAGAATAAGCGCGACCCTTGTTCTTGGGTGTCGCAGGCGAAGCTATTGTTTTAGTACAGTAAGAAAAAATTAATGTTTTCAAAGACAATAGAGAAAGAATGTGTTAACATGAAATCTCAACAAGTTTTTATGGGTTTCTCATGCTGTTAAACAAAATTGCTCTCATTTCCGGGCTCATCTGTATGTTTTTGCTTAGGAAAGGGCCACGGAAATGACCAAATGTCTCTTAAAGTCAACTTTTATCCCCATCGAGAGAGCTGTACGAACAAGTAGAAAATAATTCGAACAATAAGAGTACCAAGGAGCAAAGGAATTATCGTGACGATCTTCGTTACACGCATGACGCCGCTTGTATAATCAACTGATTCTTGGGTACGTTTTACTGATACTTGTTGTTGCTTCAGCCACTTTACCAAACGATAGTAATAAATCGTAGTTGTTATCGCTGCACTGATGAAAACAAGATTCGCAGTAAACTCGTAAACAAGCAGCAATCCAACAGAGGTGAACTTTTTGGCTCCACAAAAACCCGCCGGATCTTCGCCGAATCCGTCGTTCATCAGGAGTGGGAGATTTAAGATGACCGACAAGAAGTACCAACCGACAATAAGCGGTATCGTCATGCGTTCTGCGAATATGGCGCTGCCGACTGAAAAATGCCATAATTATTTGCAACTTTGATATTAGATGCTTCGATGTTGACTGTAGTCAATGAGAATGATCGTTTTATACTCCCTATCAATAATCTTTATGCGCGCACTGTTCTACGAATTGTCTCACTTTGATTGTACTAGGCCTATTAAGTGGCAAAACTTTAATTCGCTTCTTGCTGCTTGTGCGTAGCGGCCCTTCGTCTCCTTATGAGGACTGACTCTTTTGGATCACTCGCCTCCATCCTCCTATTCTCTGTACTGTTCCTCTTATTGATTTTAGTTTCTGGAAGATCATCGTCTTTAATCGCCTCCTTCTCACCATAAGCCTGTAGTGTCAAATTATATGGGAGGTCATTGTTTTACAGTTATTTAAAGTATCCGAGAAGATTGCGACGTAATTTTCATACGGCACCTCTCACGATTGCAAATCATGTGCAGTTCCAAATAGCGAACAATAGTGCAGAGCATTTGCAACGAGACAGACGGCCAGAAATGGGCACAACTTTGAGCGCGCCAAAGTTATGACCAGAGATAGGTAGAGGATTCCGAAGTCCTATGAGGCCGGAATCTTCGATCACTACACATTCGCGTTCTCCACTCAAAACTTTTCACTACTAATAATTCAATTTTTGCACTAAATATTCCTTATTTAAACTTGATTTTTCATCTTTTGCGAATTCACACTCCCTAATGGCACATTGAAAAATATAATAAACTAACTGGTTGATTGAGAAATTGTTGTAATTTTATAGTAGCGAGCGGCGGCAATTAGCGCCGGGAATCCGAAACTACACATAGCCGTACTGATGACGAACAGACCAGCCACCGAACACAAATGACGATTATCAGTCGAGCCATACCAAATTGCGATACCGTCAACCAAATGTACATTGCAGTGCACTAAATCGGAAATGATGAATCCCACCAAGAACCAATTCGAGACATTTGTACGAAGCGACTTTGTGGTCATCGTGAAAGTGATGAAGAACAGATCGCTGGTGATAGTGAAGAGTGAAATAACCAGGAGGTAGATTCCGAACCACTGTGCACTACTTCCGTAAAATTCATCCAAATAATCGAATGTCGTGTCGTTCGAGATCATGAGGTGACTCCTTTGGCAGACTGTGAGTCACAAGACTGCTTTGAGGGTTTTTTAATCAGTGGCCGCCCACTTTCTTCTCGGTCTATCCAATTATTGTGGCTCTTTGTTCTTTGACCGTTTAAAATCATATGCTTCAAGTAAGCGAAATGTATCGATCAAATTCAAACAATAAAAGGCATTGCAGTTAATTTCTTGGAGAGTCAATCAGTTTGCAAATGGTGCCCTGAGGCTTATTTCATAGAACTATTGCGAATTGCAAATGCGTTTCGCAATTCGCAACTCTTGCGTTTGCGTCTGTGCAATTTACAGTTTTAAAAAGTCCTCATGGAAGAGCGGAATACAATTGGTATTGCAACTCTTCAGTTACGAGTTGTAACGACGACCAATATTATGCATGTTAGCAAGGTCCGAGAAGCGTTGATATCTTTTCTTTGCTCATAACTGTAGTAGTCGGGGACCTGTTTTTATAAAATTATTGCTATCGCAACTGCAACAATCTTTAAGGCGCGTTTAAATTTACGATGTGTACCTTAGGCCGGATAACATGATGCCGTATTATTAGTAATATTGCGCTAGTTGGAAGGCCATGCTTGGTGACCGTATTCTAACGCAGTGTTTGCTGGGTGACAACATTACCGTCGATGAACTTCATTTTGGTCACTTTTAGCGAAAAACTAAGATTGTGTCAAGTTTTAGTAGTTGATGCAAATTTCGTGAATGAAAACAATTCACTAAGCAATGAAGAAGGTATATTGAATATGTCATAAAAGTTCGATCAATAATCGCAATTTGCGAAGTATCAAAAAATGTGGCAAAACGTGACAAAACGTGAGAATGGTGCACCTGACTCTGGCTACTTTGCTCTTTGACACCTTCTCAGCAATTTTGAGTCATCTGATGGATCGAACATTTTATCAAATGGTAGCAGGTGAAAGTAGGATTCAATAATTATTTTTAGTGGCATAAACAGTCATTCATTTCAAAGTGACCGAAAACAGGTGCTGACCGGAGTCAGGTGCATCGACGGTAAGAGCGCTTCTAGGCCGCCCATACTACGACGCGCCGCGTAGTTGAATGCGCGTTTAGCATTCCGAAAATGCGCTTTCGCCGCTTTCTCGAGGAACTGAGAGTTAAAGATCACGTTTCCGCATGCGAGAGATCGTCAATGCATGCACGGCGCTCCACAATTTGACGCTCAAGTTCGCTCCCATCGATATACAATATGAACTTGATCAAAAATATATTGACAATATATATACGTGAGCGTTAGTGTGACAAATGAAACGGTAAAGAGAAGAACAGAACAGATCTCGTCACAACATTCTCGTATTCGTTTCCCGCAGTGCAAAGGGCTGTAACTGCACACCGCAGATATCAAGACTTCGAGCAAGTTCGATCAATGTAATTAATCCGGTTTTGGTAAACATTTGAGGAAAGTAAATAGGAACGAGGCAAGGATTTTCAAAGAAAATCTTTGGCTTTGCCATGCGAATTAGCACTGCGTTGTTATAAACTGTGCGTTGCTCGCATTGACTCGATGTTGGCAAACTATGCGAAAGAATACTAGTATTACGAAAATATCAATCGCAGTTTCCATAATCTCGAAATGAAAACTGACGCAGGAAATAGATACTGTATTCGTAATGGTCGAAAGGTGCGTCGGCGCCCTGCCAGCTCTGCCGTTTCGTTGATCAGGAATGCCGCGCGGCAGAATCTGTGTAACGGGAGGTGTAGCCCGTAACGCACGCATCTGTGTAATGGGGGGAGGCGTCTGGTTACACGATATCTGTCGGAACGAGACCCCGTCAGCATTGAACAAGGTCTAAAAGATCGAAACAGGAATAAAACATCACCGTCGTTATAAGACTGACATTAGCAATGTTTAAAGAGTGCAATATACACACATATTGACTTGGAACATTAACTGAAGTAGAGGAGGTATCAATATTCTACTTAGTCGGCCGAGGTTACTGAATGGTACTGCCTATGGAACCATAGATGATCATCGTATGTGTCTATGAGACATACACCCCATATCCTCGGTGGACTGAAAAGTTAAGGTAAGAGTACCTCCTCGGAGATGTTTGACGTGCATATGAGGATATCAATATGATCTCTTGCAACCCACACACTGTAGTAGTTGTTAGCATAGTGTACCCTTTATTCCGACAGTGTCTCATAGTAATGACTGGTATGGTTGGAGTATAGGATTCATGCAAAGATATCAGGGAGGAGTTCGATTTTAGTATTTGAAGGATATCCGAATTGAACCGAATGACTAATCGTTCACACAAATACAGTGCCTGCTATACAATACAGTCGTACTGAAGCAATAGCACTTTGTATACAACCGATGGATATGAAATCTTTGCTGACAGTGGATGGAGCACTGAAAGTTTTGACTGCAATATGAAATGCATAGAAGAGTATGATGTGATTTTGTGCTGAGATTTTTACGATTGTTTATTATGTTGTCGTGCTAATGTGATCGGTGAACGGTTAGACAAGCGAATAAATTGTACCGTGACAATGCGTGTTGCTACCGTATGCGTCCAATGGTAAGCAGAGAGGGAAAGGTATGGCCCACATGAATGCTATAAAGGGGGATATGAACAAGTAAGAAATGCAATATCGTTTCACATATAAATATCAAATCCTTTATGACAATTTACAGGACGCGCTGTACTTCCGCTACGCCAACGAAGAGGCTTTGTACCACCTGTTAATAAATGTACATATCCCGAGATTTTGATATTGCTGTACGTATTGCTATTGATATTGCTTTGACTTTGGTATTGCTTTACTACTTTGATATTGCCATTGACTATTGCTTGTGGACTGCTTATCTCTCTTCTTTTCGTTTCTTTTGCATTAGTAGCATTGACAATTGTAGTGTTCACTGTATACACTGTCATGCATTTTGAATTGACGATTGAAATGTTTGATATTTAGCAGTTTGAGCGACAAGTTTATTAATTTATCTACACATGTCCTGACGATCACTCTCTGCGCCTTTCGTTTCGCCGCGATTCCTCTCTTTGACTCATGAATTGAATATTCTAGTTCAATCCTTTAGCCCGTGTTCAATGCTGATGGGGTCTCGTTTCAACAGATATCGTATAACCAGACGCCTCCCATTACACAGATGCGTGCGTTACCAGCTACACCCCTCCCGTTACACAAAATCTGCTCCTTGGCCTGCCGCTGAAGGGTGGCAACATGGAGACACCGAGAAGCTTCGCCGCATGTAATACAGCGGAGACGACTGGTTCCCTTCCGAACGACTCCGAACGTGCCGTTGACGCACTTCACCGCGTAGACCAGCAGATTGCCTTGCAAGCAGTCAAAGGTGCTGCCGTCGGTCGTCACGTCGATATTGTCGTTAATCACGGGGTTGATAAGTCCTGGGAGAACGTGTCGAACGGCCCGACCGTGGATGCAATCGTCCATTACCACGCCTTGATCTTGTCGTGGTCTTATCGTCGAGCGGCTCTGGGGCTGATGCTGAAGCCCTTGGAGGTACTCGCGACGCTTCGCGTTCGACGGACAGGAGCAGACGATCGCCGTCGCGGTCGCCGTTGCCTGCCGCTCTACAACGTTGTCCAGCACGCGGACGATTACATAAGCGTTGTTGACCAGTTGACCGATGTCATCACAGTCGGCGAGAGCCGCTGAGCGACGATCTTAAAACATATATTATTATCTTATCAAGTACTTTGGAATAAACATACCGGTTAGAAGAATGGCTTTCCGCTGACCGCGCAGATTTGTGATGTACACGTCGTACTGCGTCACATCGGCGTCTTCATCAACATCATCCGGGCGAGTGACATTGCCGATAGTTGATGTGTTGACGACCACTCTCCTCGGCGCTTTTCGTTTCGCCGCGGTTCCTCGCTTCGACCGGGTAGCCGCAATCCCGACGTCCAGCTCGATCTCCTCCTCCTCAGCAGTGGTGGGGCTGTCGATAATGACTTTCGCTGCTTGCGCGTTTCTCTTCTTGCCGTGCCGAACCATAGCTCTCAATACGATTCGCAAATCTGAAGCAAATGAAACATAGATCACAACTCAACCTAATGCACAACACTCCAGTCGCGCGCATAGAACTGTCACTAATTTTAGGAGCGGTCGGCGAAGATGGCTGACGATTGTGAGTATCTACAGCTGCGTCACAGCATTCTGCCTGAAAATCCACCTCTGATAAGTGGGATCAAGCACTGAGGCCAATCGTTCCAGAAGCCGTACCATTCAGTTTAATTCAATAGTTCAACTCATCAGTTGAATATTCTCGTTCGATCCTTCAACCTCTGTTTAATAACGACGGGGTCCCGTTCCGACAGATATCGTATAACCAGACGCCTCCCCCCATTACACAAATGCGTGCGTTACGGGCTACACCTCCCGTTACACAGATTCTGCTGCGCGGTATGCCTCCGTTGATTCATGCGGCATGAAACAACGGATGAACGCGCAGGCTAATAGTAAAAAGAGTCACCTAAGCATAACTGGGCGCTGCTGATACGGCGAGTTTGAATGTATCGCTTAGAGTAGATTGAACTGGGAACTGTAATGGTTTGAGAGATAAGTCGCGCGGTTACTCATATAATGTGACGACAAAATTATAACATGCAAAATGCTGCAGAAGTACTGTTTATTCCTTAATTTGTACTTGATCAAAATTTGTGACATGGATTGTACTAATAAACCGTTGGTAGAAGCTCTTAATAGGCGTTGTTTTAAAAAAGAAGAATTACTCTTGCCATTATTGCAATACGGGATGTTTCGCGACGCAGAAAAGTAGGAATCACTGTTAAATTAATGTATTCTGGCTATTGCAGTTTTATTTTCGATCCGCTGGTGATTGAATGAAAAGGAAGCTCGCGAGCGTTTCCCTGGCTCTCCATTCCAGTAGCCTTGGAAGAATCTCAGAGAGACATGGTGGAGAATGCATCGTGGAACGACTTGCCGCTCGAGGTGAAGGAGGTGGTTCTCTGGTTGATTCCTCCCGCCGAACGTCGCAACTTGCGCCTTGTGGACAAAACGATGCGAAGCGCCGTGTCCAGTAGCATGCGTGACATATCCGAAATAGCTGTATCGCACTCGCGAGAGACGAGCAATTCTCAGACGAAAACTGCAACCGGAGGCCGTCGCGTCATGATGAAAACTATCAATCCCTTCACTGGCACCACTGCTGACTATAATTACAAGATCACCTCTTCCTCGCTTCCATTCCTGTTAAAGTGGGCCGGCATTCGCGCTACATCGTTGGTGGTGACGACTAACTCGTGCTTCACCAGCGACGATTCGCGCTTGGATACCGTGCGCGGGGTGTTCGAGGCGCTGAACGCCGCTGAAGGCGCTTGTACAAAGCTAGAACAGTTGAATGTCGCGTCGTGCCGCCTCATCTTCAACAACGCCGACGTACTCGGAGACCTGCTAGAGTACGTAACCAAACGGCAGTCGGTAGCGGAAGTCGGCGGCTTCCTCCGCTCGTTGTCACTGAGCGCCTTACCGAAATGCTGCAATAGGAGCATTCTTCCCCCGACGACGACTGCCGACATGTACGTTCAGTATAAAATTCTAATTTGCACTATAGAAAAACTTGCCTGGTTTTCAGCAATCAGACGTACATATTGCTACAGCGAGTGCTTGATCAATGCCATGGACTGAAAGTACGTTCTCTTCTGCGATTACAATAAAGGTACTGTGAATATAAATAAATATATTTTCAGACGGTCAATGTGAATAGTTTAATCAAACCTGGATCTTCGCCAGGCATGGCTCTGCGCTATCCGAAGACGGTGTTGATCACGGCCAATGATGCTGAAATGAACGAAAGCCTCTAGTTTCGGAGTGGTATTAGGTAAGCTGCACCATTTTCGTCAACTACTCGAGCCTGCATATCGTCTAGGAGCTAATTGACCGTCTCCTTCGCCTCTTGATCACTTTCGTCTATGACGGTCAATAGTTATCTGATTATGATCTTCGTCGCTAGTCGTTATTGTATTATGTTGTTTCACTGTTCAGTCATTATTGTATACGGGAACGCATTGTTAGCGCGCGTGAAAGCGTGGCGCTCTCTGAAGAATGCGCTGGCATGGTTGCTGCAAAGACGCAGAGACTGTTCATTCACGCTTACATTGTTCTGTTGTGTCAATCGATTGTGCCAAATTAGTCGCACCGGTGCTAATCTTCCATGTTCTCTTGTACGGTTTTGTCAACTTGCCGGGTGCTGCTCAATTGTGTTGTTTCACAGAATCATTCTGATCATAGTTTTTATTTGAGTCCAATTGATTTAAGAAAGTAAAATATTAACTTGGTGGAATCTTCTCGTTGTGATTGATGTGTTTGAACGCATCCGACGATGACTTTGTCGGTTATCGGTCAACCTTGAATTTCAATATCGGTTACTATTTTCCTCATTTAATAGTGCATTTTGTCAACATTTCGCGACGTACAATTTCGAAATGATGATTTTGTGAAGCTGATAATGTTCAATTTTTAGCGATTTTCTTTCCGATCCGGCAATAACTGGATGAAAAGAAAGCTCGCGACACAAGCGCCTCCGTCGCGGTTTCCCCGGCTGCACATTCCAATGGCC
>NIUQ01004656.1:0-13046 GCA_002796945.1 Plectus sambesii
TCGCGTGTCGTGCGTTCCGTTATCATAAATCGATTACGATGATAGCGATGAACTTATGGCCTACCGTACCATTTACAATACATATTGTCCTCTTCGTTTAGAGACGTAATCACTCTGAGCGATTTCGCTCTAATGCCACCGAAATTGTTCGATTTATTTTTTGCGCTTCCTGTCCCAATAAGCCGATTAAACGAGCGGAAATTAATGCCAAAATGTGCTAAACTATCAAAACTAACGTTCCTTGCCAG
The DNA here is from genome assembly GCA_002796945.1 of Plectus sambesii. NCBI lineage: Eukaryota > Metazoa > Nematoda > Chromadorea > Plectida > Plectidae > Plectus > Plectus sambesii. The sequence continues at coordinate 249 of NIUQ01004656.1, forward strand.
TTAACTCGTTCAACTCTCGAAAAGAAAAAACGCCAAACGAAATCGTGAAAAGGACAATTTTCGAAGCGAAATTCCCTGAGAATGAGCGAGATACGTAAAAAACTAATGCTTCCATTCGAATCACCGACCCAAATTACCCTCAGTCGATCATTTTTAGCGCCTACAGGCGTCTGCTTCCATGCGAAACATGGTGCTACTTGTGCGCTCGACTCAGATCTGCTCTAATCAAAAGACCCTATAGCGCGCCCTCCGGGCGCGCAATAAGTTTCGGGCGATTAAAGATTAACTTAATCTTTGGCTCCTAGCAACTACGGTATATTTTTGAGAAACGCAAAGAAAGCAAAATACGTCTTGAGTAATGATCTCAATATTAGCGTAAGCAAAAAACGCTGACCACAAGCAAGAAGATCATCGTAAGTAGCCAGCCGAGGATGTATACGACTATTATGAGTAAAAGAGATTCGGTTAGTCTACGCATGGGATTAAATGTGCCTTCTTGCCGACTGATGTCCGTAATTCGAGCTGAAAATGTACTGATGTGGAGGTCTGCTGGAGATGCTGAGTGTATAAATGCGTATTTTGCGGGTATCCATGCGGCTGTTAGCCGATAAACTGAGCCCCTAGTCATCAGCCGGTCTGACAATTATGATACCAATTTAGAGATAGGCAACGGTCGACACCTGACGGTACAACTTTTAATCTTAATCCTTGTCATTAAAATACGAAAAGCATAGTGATTGATCAAATTTGACCAACACGACGTTACACTACCTCACAGCTAATTAATGCCAGCTACTGCAATCAGAGCTGCTGTGTATTTTATGGTTTTGTAAAAATCATCCGGAAATTCCAATTCTGATACGATATTGACACGAAAGTGTCACAAAAATCAATGAAAAAGGATAAAGATATTGCCAATTGCAGTCAATAAGATAGTCAATTGCTTAGCTTACCTTGCTTGCGTACCAACACAAACACCCAACCGTAAGTAATCATGACAAGAATATTGATAACGACTCCATTCATCATCCAGACATCTGACGCAATTCCTCTGAATGCGGTGGGAGGCATGCACAGTAGAATCAGTTCTTTCGGCGAAGAACTGACAAAACCGACTGCTGTCAAGGCGGCAGAATATGCAACCGCAGGCAGAACCATCAGTAAGAGATACGGCTTCAGCGACCACTTGGGATAGCTGAAAATGAATGCTAAAGGGGAGAGCGTTACAAACCAGCCCGATCAAAAGGTTGCAATACGTCACAGTTCGTAGTAAGAACTCTTCAATAAACATGGGTGAATCATGGCATTGTTAAAATTTACAGTTAAATCTCTGCTCGAGTAATAAGGAATTATGAATATCTAGCGTTTGATAATAACGCGTTCTTACACAGTGGGTGGGGAGAATGTGGGTCGCAGTAGATTGAAAGAAGGAAAAGTTTTTGAGGGCAGTTTACGCACCTCGCTTAAAACTAAATTACTGTTGACGAGCATCCAACAAGCGCAAGCTAAATCTCTTTAGTTCACAACTCTTTTCTGTCAAGAACTTCTATGGGTTCAAAAGTGACTTAGGATGAAGATTTCAGATAATATAGAATGGTGAGCACATCTAGTCAACGTTCTGATATTGCAAGAATTTGGAGACTGTTAATATTTTGCTGATAATCAATTAAAAACAGTAAGCAAACTATAAAAAGATTAGGTTTTCTGCGCATTTTATATTTTCGTATAATATTTTTTACATAACGCACTAGCTAACTTGTCAGAATTCTTTACCTTGTCGCAAATTTTATGGCGAATAAGCGATCAAGTCCGATTGTCCAAATAAGAAATGTACCCACACTCATGGTAAATATCCCGTGACCAAGTCGTTGGAAACATATGTCATTTGGCATAATCAGTTCATCAAGTTGAATGTAAGCAATTATTTGCAGAAATCCGATCTCCGTGTAGAAATCAAAAGCGGCACTAATAGCTATTAAGTAATTGCATTTGTTTTTCATATTTGCTCCCCGAATTGTAGCAATAACGATATTGCCATTGCCGAAGAGACCGAGCACATGGATAATAATCGAAATTATGCTATATGGAGTTGTATAGATAGGGAAAGGGATCGAATTTGCCAACAACGTAGTGGAATTATTTGCCGTCATTTTGCAGTTCTGCAGCTCCTCAAATTGTCGCTTATTACGTAGACTGTCCAAAGTGTTAAGCTTTTCGTAGAAGTTAGATGACTGCTAATCTGAAATCATATCAATTGACCGTGAACACGAATGAGACAACTCGATTTCACTAGTTACATGTACTTTTCAAAAAACTGCATCATAAAATTACAGTTGATGGAGACGTTTCTTACGAGACCGTTCGCGCATGTCGCAAGTTAATATTTTAACAATAAGTTTAAGTAACAAAGTAGGGATATCGGGGGACAAAGATTTGCTCTTCGCAAATAAGCTTTTGCTCTAAAGATTCGTAAACTCTTAAAGACTAAATATTTTCCTTTGCTCATCCAACACTATTGTCATGCACAATATATTGTGCAAATTGAAAATGAGACCGCCATCAGCGAATGCGCATGCGTAGGCAATTATTTCGCGGAAGCTGACATAATCAGAGCTTTCAGGCGATCGGGAGAGTGAGAAACATCTGTCAGCGGGATTTACCTTTGTTCATGCTAATGTAGCTTCCGAAGACGAGTGAAAAGAACGCTATTAAAAGTTGGCGCGTACTGTAATGCCGCTTCAAATTTTACCGACAATGACGAATAGGAGCTATATTCGGAAGCGGGCGTGAGAAATCGACATCTGTTTCTTCACACGATGTCTATTAATGTTTGATCTGCGATCAACTGGCAAATCACTTCTACGGCAGATTTAAATTTAAATACTGCATAAAATATTTCAAAAATTATAATTCCTTCATTGGAATTAGCTCTCGAACCTGTTACCTCTAAACATCATTAATCTGCGCAAATTGTTTTCAGATTTTCAACAGTTTTAATTAGCTATCAAATGAAAAAGTTAAAGTTGGTTTCATTCAATGATTCACATTTGAAATGCGCGCCTAGCTCTACCGAAAGTTGAAATATTCGATCCCGTTATGTAGCACGGAATATTTCCTTACATTTCCTTAAACGCAAGATCGACTCGGATAGTACTTTAATAAAATGTGCTTGTGGACGTGCGCCCTAGCACGAACAACTTAATCACGACATTGTGCGTGGATTTCATTCGCATGCGCGAAAATCGCTGATTGTGCTGCTCTTCGTCAATCTTAACCCCACAATTACATCCGCTTTATTGTCCCCTCTTGCTTTAGTCGTTACCATCTGCGGCTTCTAATTTACTTGTCATTAAAATTTAATCTTCGAAGCTAACACGCCCTTGAGTCATACTTTATTGTGAGTATACGACGTAATTTATTTATCGCTAGGTTGATCGAATATTTCGTTGTTGATTATCAACTGATCGTGCCTTCCCTATAGCAAGTTTTTCGTCCATCTCTCGTCTTCCATCACATTCAGTGGACATCAGAGAAGAGCATATTCGATGGTTATTTCAGTGATTGACGATTACGGAGAATATGCGCTTAATTCTTGAATTCGCTTTACTTTTACTTTACTTTACTTTCTCCCTTAGTATTGTTGTAACACTACTGTCAGTTATTATTTTTATGAAGTTAGGCAACATGGAGCAGCGAAAATTGACCATATTTACGCTAATTCGCAATAAATTGCAGTATCGCCCGCATATTTATTAATATAGCACTAGGGGAATTCCGAGAAAAACTGCACGGACGGTACTATTTTGCGCTGTCCAACGAACACTTTTGACTCGGAAATTACGCCCCGAGGCTAAATATTGAGAAGGCTTACAAATTTACGCCCCCAGGGCCCTATTTCACGAACGCTCAGAATCGGAAATCTGTGATAATTTGGCTGAGTAGCGCACATCAGCCGTATATCACCTGGTATCAACAGTATGAGACTCAGCCGACTTATCACAGATTTCCGATTCTGAGCGTTCGTGAAATAGGGCCCAGGAGCGTAAATTTGGGGGGGGGGCGTTATTTCGAGAAAACCCGGTATGAGGTGAAAAAAAATGAAAAGTTGGTTTTCGTTGCAAATAATGTAATTGCCCGCATCTGCCTTAAGAACTCATATATGCTGTGTGAGCTGGCGAAAAAGATATAGTTTATTCAACATTAACATGTACTGAAAATCAGTATCGCAACCGTAAACTCAGAACCACCGCTCTGGAAATTAATTGATAACGTGATACCGTCGGGTATCTGCGAAGCTGCAGTTCGACCCGTGTAAGTCAAGGTTTAGTGTCAAAAACATAACTGTATTCACGCCTTAAAAAGCTTGTAATACAAATTTACACATTTTCCACTAGGTGATCATTTTATATAAGAATTCTTGGTTAGTGCCAGCGGGTAAAGTGGGCGATTGATAAGGGTTACCTCAGTTGCTCTGTAAAACAGATGAGGAGAAGTAAATAGAAAATTACATCAGTACATACTTTCAAAAGTGTACATAAAAAACCGTAAAGCCCTTTTCATTGATGAAACTGAATTAAATCTGAAGTCAAATAGTGCATGGTATTTACAGAAATACAGTTTTCACACAGAAGCGAATAAAGAATGTGCGATGATTACCTAGCAAAAAACTATAATTAATTGCAGATATTTAAACATCGTAAATCATGACACACATACTTTTCGCTAATTAAAAGTTGTATTCGTTGACAAACTAGCGTTCGTTTATCTTGCACGGAAATGCAGATACCTTTTTGCAGAGTTTAGCGTAGTTAATACCTAAATTATTACGTTGACGATAATTCGACATTTTTAGCGACCCTCGAAATAACGAATCGCCAGTTCTGTTCTCTAATTACAGGTTTCTTTTGATAAAATTCACTTCTTGTTCTCAAATATCGCTTCTCAAAATTGAGGCATTCCTTTGATTTTCCTTACAAGCTTAGAAACGGCGAGTATGACGCCTCGTTGTATTGTCACTTTTGGATGCTATTGTAGATATAGGCAGCTGATTTTGTGTCGTCTTTTTCCGCCAGCAGCACAGCTGTTCTCTGAACATCTGGGCATAATCAGCGCTTCTTAAGAAGTAGATATAGTAGTTGCAACCCGCGCCGATCGCCGCATTCCAACCAACGTAAAGAGAAATGTGAAAAGCGATTGAAGCGCTCACGTTGATGTTCGAAATCTGAAAAATTAGAATTAAAAATTTTAAATAAGGGACAGATTTGTTAAAATATGTGCTAAACTTACTATTATCAAGACGACCACCGTCATCAACCAGCCAAAGATGTAGACGACCATTATGATCAACAGCGATTCAGTCAGTCGGCGCATCGGGTCGAATCCTTTATCTCGCATGTGACGACTAATATTGGCCGTACGAGCTGAAAGAGAAAGATCAGTTAGGTTCGTCTCAAAGCTAGGGGCAGTTAGAGGGGCAAAAAAGAAATGAGCAAGGAATGGAATGTTGAACGAAAGATTGAACATGCAAACGGCTGTTTTAGAGGTACCATATCGACAGTTCTAACAATGTGGTCGTAGTAATCGCGTCAAACTAGGATTTTCAAGCTTGATCTCGGTTTAATATTATTTTAGTGCGAAATTTCAAAACATGATGGTTTCGTTAGGACTGCTACTGTAAATATATTTTTTGAAAGTTTTTCGTTTTACATTATTCAAGAGCAACCTGTTATCGTATCGAAAACCTATTTTTGAAGCGATATTATATCAATTCATCAATTCACTGTAATGGACAGTTCGCGATAACGTGTGATCGGCATTCAAAATACATTGATCAAAGGCTTCATAATCAATTAATTTAATGATCTTTGAACTTATTTGATTTGTTTGTCTTGTGCGTTATTGTTCACCTGACTGGCCAAAGTGTTTGACAATGGATCGATAATATAACCGCCTTCTACGCATTTTTTATTCATGCATTAGCTCAATATGAAACATAGTGCTGAGTGTCACTAAGAATTTCTTTAGATAAGAAAACTTGGGAATATAATTACGCCGTCAGCACATGGTCTTAAAAAAGTTCCGTCGGTCTATTGCTGACATCTGAATAATTTAAAATTCCATCAAGAACAGTCATTAACAATTATTCAGTATTATGCGCTGCAAAACTCAATTTAGAATCAGCTAATTATTGAAAATTACAGAGACGGTGCACTTATACACATATCATGAAATTAAATACTTGCTTAAAACAAGAGAAATACAAACTTGCCTTGCTTTCGCAATAAGATGTATACCCAGCCATATGTTACAATGACAAGGATATTGATAACTGCCCCGCTTAGCATCCATAGTTGGGCAGATATTCCTCGAAGTGCGGTAGGCGGCATGCAGAGCAGAACGAATTCATCAGGGGAAGAGTTGAGAAAGCCAACCGTTGTAATAAAAACCGAGTAAGCTATTGCGGGGAGCAGCATTAGACAAAGGTATTTTTTTGTCTGCCACGAACGATAGCTGAAAAACAATCGTTATATCACATCTGTTGTTGGGTTATTGCGGTCAAAATACACAAAGAGTGGATATCAGTGTTTTCAGTTTACCCTCTACTGTTCAGAAACGTCTAAGAGGCACGGATAAAGCCGAGTGCAAAGCTTTGAAAATCCACCAAAATTCTTTTGTAACCAAGTTTTACAACATAATGAGCATAATATCGAGGTTGTATACGAACGAAGATGAGGATATCGAAAGAACTTTTAATCGGCGGATATACTTATAAAACTCATTGCTTAAGTCAGCATCAGAAACGAATTTTATAGGTTAGCCGAAGCTGTCTTCATGTTTGAGTTTAGCATTAATACCTTCTATCTTCATGTCTGATATGCAGCTGTCTAAACTCAGATCGCACTGGTTTAGTTTTGATGAAAATGGAATCTCTCTCGTTCGCAGGAAATTCATATGGTCTCTTTTTCGTAATGCAGCGGTTTAGTAACATAATTGTCGCCTAAAGCTAAGTATATCTCAGCGATGCTCAGCATAATACTTCATTATGGACTGAAGTAATACTTATTTAATCGAAACTTTGATCAAAATTATGTTACCGATCTAATGAATAATAATCCAATTGATCACCTGGTAGGAAACTTTATGGCGAGCAATCGGTCGAGTCCGACTGACCAAAAGAGGAATACGCTTATATTCATGGAAAATATCGAGTGAGCGATCTGTGTATAGCAATCATCATTTCGCATGATGGTTTCATCTAAGTAGGCATATACGTTTGAATGCAAGCCGCCAATTTCAGCAAAACAATCAACCGCAGCACTCAGAGCAATCAGGTAGTTACACTTGTTCTTCATATTTTTTGCACGAAGCGTTGCAATTACAATGTTGACGTTACCAAAAATGCCAAACGAGTTTAAAATCGTTGAGCCAATTGACCACGGCATGGGGTAGATTGGAAATGGATAAGACACTGGCAGAGACGCATTTGTATTATTTCCCAACATGTTTCTATGCTAAAATTTACTTCAACGTTTTAAAATTTGTGACTGTATTACACGTAGCTTTGTCTTATGAATGTTTCTCGAAGAGAGCGTGTCTGCACATCACGAGCCGAAAACAATCAGAAACATCTGCTGTTATGTCACGAAACATAGTCGCGTGTAGTATAAATTGGGTTATGACCATCTGTTCCATTCAGCACTATTCCTTTGTGCAATTGATTGGGTTCATATTTATAAAGAGAAATGAGATTGCCTCGCCAACTTTGTTGCGCTTCACATTTTGATATAGTAACCTCTAAACAATAAATGCTATGTCCTTTCAGTTCGAATACAAATTAACTGGTCAGAAATTTTACTCAATATTCCTATGCGCCTGAAACTGTCCTTTTACTCTCCTAGCCCGTATTTCCTGTGCACCTCTCCGCATAGCCTGCCTCACCCTCCTATATACCTATTGTTTTTACAGTCCTTAGACAGAAAGAGCATGACTATAAATATTGTAAAACTTTTTTGTCCTGATTTGCTTTATGGCTTTCGCAAGTTTGTGTCATCAAGGTCAAAATTTGTGTTTTTCTCAAATTCAGTGAACAAAGACATTAATAAAAATAAAACCTTTCACCAAACACCCCGCTATGCCAACAGATGCAACAACTCCCACTCTGCGATTGTTCTGTCCGATCAGTTAGGTTCCCGCCCTTTCTGATTTTCAATCTTAAGTTCAAATGCGAAATTAGATCATCCAGAAATAGAATCGTTTTTTCATAAGTCTTACAATTTTAATTCAATGATTGTAGCGAAATCGCGATTGATTAACTAGATGTTTTTGATGACGGAGCGAACGTCATGGCGGAAATCGCGTGACGCACGCAACGAAACCATTATCACTTTTCTTACTGCACGCTTTCGTCAAACGCAAAGAATCTTTACTCGCTTGTAATAGCTTTGGGGAGACAGTCGGCTCACCCTAGCTGTCTCACTCTCACTATGAACCACCGTATTATGTAGTTGTTTCCTCTATAACTGTACCGGATAGAATAAACCATGAAACAGAGGAGACAACAAACAGAAGAGCATTATTCACGACAATGATGAAACTAAGGGGGATGGAAGAGCGGCCGGAAACACCCTCGATCGGTAGAATTCATCCTTCTCCCCAGTTTCTGGAACTCTTTCTTAGAGTCTTTTCGTTTATACAATTTTTATTGCGATGTTCAGCGAGATTTTGCCTTTTTATTCGACGCGTGAAGTTACAAATCCGTTGTTCATTCCTCGTCATCAATTTGTACAACAGTACTGTTTACGTTTCGCTCATTCACCACCGACAATTTTCTGTGTGGAGCATCCGCGGAAGGCGTGGAGAAAACGCTCCGATTTGATTCACTATGCCTGGGTGAGCGCGGGTGAGATACCGAAGATCTTGAGTCTAAAATTTGGATAGAGTATATGTAGACGTTAGCCCACTTATTTAATTGCGCGCGTGTTTAATGTAGCCGTCCACCAAAATGAGAATGGATGCAATCGTGTATTCGCATCCGTTGACATAAAAATCGCGAAAAGGAGGTGCTCCGCATGGAGAGGAGTTTAATAATCTGTCCTAAAATTAGCGCGCAAGTGTGATCGTTTGACTAGTATAGCCTTGGTAATTGTCCGAAATACAAGAACCAGAGGAAAGGACTAACTGACCACTAGAAATCAACATGCATAATATACTGCTCGCTCAGAATCAGTGATTCGGGTATGAAACAGCCCTCAAGGTTGCTGAATAAAAATTGCAGTTAGTGCATATCACCGCTGATTCGACCACTATTAGCAATATGAACTTACTTGATGAGAACTGGCGAGAAATCTGACGGACAAGGCCTAATTGGCATTCGTCTTTAAACATTTGCTGGTCGGAAGAGTCGGGAATTTTATTCAGGGCTTCTTCGTTCAGATTGTTTTCCACATCCGGTATGTTCGCTACTTTGTTTGATTTTCGGCCCCTGAAACAAGCTGTTTCCTTGCATGTACTAAGCATTCGCTTCATCAGCGCTTACGCAGGAAAGACATGGAATACTGGGATACGCTAAACTAGAATCCGAACGTGCTGAAAACCATCGACAAGGGTATATATGAAGATAATGAGCGATGAAAGCGCTTATCCAAGACGTAAGCTAGTTTTTTTAAGATCTTCTGGGCAGAAAAGAAAAAGGCAGTAAGGAACATTGTAATTGAAGATTTGGTTGTCGTGGAAATCAAATTTTACGTGCTCAGCAATAAATTCATTCGTGACCAGACTAAAATTTGATACTTTAGTCAACTCATCGTAAGCTGCAAGTAGCACAAAAATTTAAATATTGCTAATGCGGTTCAAAATTATCAAAATATCCTCTGTGATACTATGATAGCAAAATGTGTTTGGTTCTGAATTGCTTGTACAACGATTGCAGTTGACGAACATACTTGCGGAAAAATGTCGACCAAACAGCATTGCCCAAATAGATCGCCGTTTTTTCAGTTCTTGACATGTTTTGAAGATAAACCGGCAGGTCGTTCGTGCCATGAGCGTAAAGAGGCACTGGTGTGACGTCATTCCAGAAGATGTCTCGACCAAGTGGTGGCTCTTTACCAATGGCGTCATCGGCAGCTGACAAACCCATCTGCAGAGAACAACTGATAGCGAGTGATTTTGCCAAAATGCTCATTTTATTTGATTGTGTCCGTTCAGAGCAGATAATATACCAGCTTACGCACTCACTACCCATTGGAAGTGACGTTCTGCGATACTGATCAGCATACAATACCTGAAGTTGTCTGTCGATAAACCAATTGCACTCGAAGTCATCGTCGTCGTCTCCGAATGGATTGAGTAGGGCTTCGGCGACCTTCATCCAACCGAGGTAGAAAATGAATTGTAGTATGCTTACTACCGGAATGTAGAGATCGATCTGAAAGAGTGTCGAACATTGAAAGAAGAAAAGAACAGATATCAATCAGAGTACTACTATACGCATGGAAATTTTCTTTACACTTTTTTCTTTTCTCTCAAATTTATCAACCGTCATCTGGGCGTCATGGCTCGGTCGATCTCTTTCGCCATTCCAGCATCGGTCTCGTATACATATTCAGAAAATACAGTAAAAATAGAATATCGACTAAATACACCAGTCTTAATCTTATTATTCGATCTTTATATTGCTCTAAACTTTCGGCAACCCGATCAGACGGTGAATTGTAAATGCGACTGATTAATCATTAGCCATGTAGCGGTGATCATTTGCTCTTATTAACAAGCGGTGATATTAATTTTAGGCTGTGCGGTCGAGCTTACCCTCCACGCGTCCGTTGCAGCCCTTTGACCACCGACAATGAGGGCGTAATTTAACCAATTTTTTCCTTTAATGTAAACCCAGTTCAAACAAAATTTGTACTTTTCGCATACTCAACGAATAATCAATCTGCTACAATATTTTACCTACTTTTGATGTACCCCAGTGCTACACTGGCAACCCTCTCATTGAAATTTCTGCTTACTGATGCCGTCTATGCTACAAGTCAATATGGACGAATTACGAACAATTCAGAATATTTTGCTCGACTTTCTCATCACTCTCAAATTTCAGAACACTCCGATATTCCTTGATTAACTCGAAGAAAAGAAAATTGAACAGGGAGAGACCCCCACCAAGTGAATGATTCAACATTTTTGCAATCAAATTTGACTAGCGTGCGTCGGGTCAGATTTCTGCGCTGTTCGATTACGCACAGCTTTTTCACAGGGTTCGGTACGCTCTTAGACACCGTCCTGTCTGTTCTGAGAATGACTGTGCGCAGGGGGTAGCTAAACCATTATACGCATTCCACAAGTTTACAACCACAACTCAACGGAGTAGAATTGAATAGCCTATCACACACTGCTGAATAACATTTAGAATGAAAGTTTCCGTGTATTTCACCACCCTCCCCCGTATTGTATCGAAATTACAGCAATTGTGCATGCAATAATTTTGCCTCTTCTTGTTAAGAGGTTATTGAATATTTAAAAAAATAATCCATTTAAAGAATAACTTTAAACCTCCAGTTTAATATGTTTCAATTCAAAATATTACTTCCGGAGTGACATCTTTGTGACGACTGGTGTTGATATACTGTCTTCCAAGCAGGCCTAACGCCAAATAACTTCGTGTGGCCAAGAATACCACTTGAGCATAGGCTAGTGGAACAGGAACCCAGTGCATTCCTCGAAGCTTTGCCAAACCTGTACGGTATTCGCGTATTCGCTGAAATAAACGAATCATTGAAATTGATTCAGTGGTTCAGTATTTGCATAATTCACGCGAATATATAGCTTTCATAAGGTGCAATAACAAATGAAGCTTCAAATTTTTCCAAAACAGAAATTATCCAACAAACTATGGATGAACCTACGTCTTGCAATAATTCAACGCCGCGATTACTTGCAATATTTCCAGATAACCGCGCTTGTTTAATCAGATGAAACGCCCAGTGGATTGGTAGCCAATATTTTCCATGGGGCGAAACCACAGCTTCCATTGCTCGTCTCTCTGGTTCAGTCAGGAAACCTAAAATCAATGTTGGTAGGCCAGAAGCTAATCGGGACAGATTTCTTTCTTATTTGCAGTTATAGGTTATATTTTGACATGCAATTTTCAGATCTAAGTTATTTGCACGGTAAGCTCTGATGTGATTGCATTGATGATCGCATTCACGCTGAAAAATAATGGCAAAGAACACCCTCACATGACCAAATGATCCCTTTCCCCAATGATTCAATTTGATTTACGGCATGCACATGATTTTAATTAGTTATAATTGTACATTAGTAATTGCCTAGTTTATATGCTAAAGCTAATCTGAATAGTATGGCGAAATCATTCAAACAGAATTTGTTTGTAGAAGTAATGATTCTCAACGTTTCACATAATCTTTTGTGATAAGGATAAATCATAGCAATGGGATAAAAATTGTTAAACTCGATCTCAAAACGTGTTGGATTGCTAATGAAACAAAGAATTTTCACAGCTTCTACTGCATTTTTGTATTATCAGCAAAATTAAGCCATTAAGTGGCTTTATTCAAAAGTATGCGATTGCTTCGATGATTACTTTGTAGTGTAGTCTTTATAGATACTTTTCGAGCCAACAGAAACAATGGGCAACCTGCGGCTTCGAAGGCTTCGTCCGTTGGAAAGCGCTTGCGAACCACTGGGCTCATATCGCGGAACACCATCGCCTGTACCAACGCCACATAGCGAATGATATTTCGTCGAATCATTCGCATTCGATCATCCGTTCATTAT
>NIUQ01004657.1:0-13038 GCA_002796945.1 Plectus sambesii
ACTTCGTCTCCGACCCGAACTGCCTCTTTTATCATTAGCCCATGTGTCGTTGCGATTAGCTACAATGACGTTGATTATTGTTGTTGGTTGATTGTCTTTCTCTTTGCTTCTTATGTAGGAAAGACGGTTGCCACAGTTTTTCTTTTACTCAACCACACAAGACTACAGATTAGAAGGCAATAGCCTATGAATTGAGACACACGATACTGTTCCAACTACGGTTTTGTCGCCGTATTCGGTGTAACAGATATCGCGAATCGGGCAAACTACTTCGAACGGCTTGCGCGGCGGTACCATTCCGTGTGTAAGGTGAGCGTTCGTCTCGCTAACGTTTTAACTCATCGGGGCGCACGTGTCCTACGCGTGTGTAAAGCAAAGGTGCGTCAACTGGCTTAGCGAGAGGAGCAAGCAAGCAGTCAGACCACCCAAGGTACGAATGAGGTGCAATTAGCTTAACATATAGAATATATATCCGCGCGCAGCAGTGGCAAAAAACATATCAATTAGCCGATCGGCATAAAGCGGGGCTCAAAGAGCGGCACGCGAACTCTGCTGTTTTTCATTGCTTCGCTTGACAGTGAGGTAGAGAGAGATGGTTACCGCTCACCTAATTCTAGCAAGCTTCACTTGATTCATTGAAACATTCTCGACCTAAGCACAATGCGTTACCATGCTTACTTATCGCGAGGCTTACAAACTTCGCGACACCATGTTTAGCTTGATCACGCTTGCATTTACCTTATGAGTTCATTTTAGCTCGTCTGCAATCGCGTTTAACTCGTTGATAGCCGTTTCGCTCGTTCGCACCCGTGTTTAGCTCGTTCGCACTCGTGTTTAGCTCGTTCGCACTCGTGTTTAGCTCGTTCGCACTCGTGTTTAGCTCGTTCGCACTCGCGCAATAAACATACGGTAGTTGCCTTTAGGTAAAGTTGCGTTGCAGCGTGCGCTTTACGGTATGTTTAGCTCGGTTGGTCACACGGATTTTAACACTACCGTGTGCGTCGCAGCAATTGCACACGGTGAGCATTGAAATAATTTACTGCATTTAACACAACCAGGCAAAAATTTGAAATTGGTGGGGTGTAAGTTCCGGCCACGAATACCCTCGGGACCGGAAAAAGGAAGTGTCGCTATGGCCGGTGTCGCTATGGACTACTACAGTATGCCGGTTTTCGTGGCGGGGCCCATTATTTATAAATTAAATCTGTGTTAGTGCCTCCAAAAATGAGTGTTTTACACCGTGCGGTACAATACTGCACTACTAGCTTGATTCTGAAGCCACTTAAATGCTCTACAGACAATGAAAGCTCTGTGCGGGCAGGGCAAGCGACAGCCAAATGAACTAACCTACCAGAGAGAAAGACAGTTTTGGCGCGGTTCGCCCTTCGTAATTGCCTATATTAGGCAGTTACGGCAAGAGAGAGGGGGGAAAAACATGGCTAATTAGCTGGCTGTCGCTATGGCAGGTGTTGTAAACATGTCAAAGATGGTACTCGGGACCGACCCAATGTGTCGCTATGGCCGGTGTCGCTATGGACGATGTTGACTGTAATACGCTTGCACTTTCTAGTCAACGGACTACTGTACATAACAATTTTCATCAATATATTAATGGTTTTAAACATGGAATATCTTCGGGTTCCTTTATTCTGGTGTACTTTTGTCATTCTCGCTGCTTCCAGTGACTCTTGTGAGTTTAATTTCACAGTTGCTCACACTTAAGAAAACTGAGCATAATGATTTTACAGCAAACGAGTTGGATGTCTACAACACAATTACAACCAACTATAATAAGAACGTGCGCCCTGTTAAGAACTCCAGTCAACCCGTGGTTGTCTCCACTGAACTGGTCTATTTCAATCTTCTGTATATGGTGAGCGATCTGGAAAGAAACTTAATCAAAAGCAAAATATGCTTCAGGATCAAAAACAAGAAACAATCACTTTCCATGCAACCCTCGAGATGGTATGCTGTCTAAAACTTTGCGGTCTTCTAAAAACAGCTCTACTTATCCTCAATTTGAATAGTTCGAGGTCTACTACAGGCAATGCATACAGAATCGTCAAAATTGTTTAAAGACATTAACGAAATATGGCTGTTAGTAGATGAATATTTAAAGTCCCTCAGTCATTCAAGTTCGGTTGACAAGGACTATTTTTGTATTCCATTTTTATTCTCTGGCACTCCCAAACGAGGACATTTCCTCAAGCAAGTTGGATGCCTGGCTGCGAGAAACGAGGAGATTTATTCTCATCTTTACATATTCTATCGTAATTTACTTCAGATTTGGATAGATGAAAATCTTCGATGGAATGCGAGTGAATTTGGTGGCACTTCGTCAGTAGCGATCCCATATAGTCTGCTCTGGAAGCCAGATATTATTGTGACATCAGGGTAACTAGTTTTTTGAACATTTCGCCTTTTCGCATTTGCGTCCTAGAGAAGTGTGGAATCACGTTATTTACTGTATATACACAATAAATATAGCAAAATACGTCTACATCGTTGTAGATACAGTAAAAAAGAACAGTTAGCCATCATCGATGTGTAGCTTATTCTTTCCATCTCCCCTCCACCGGATCCGACTATGTGCCCCTCTCGTATTCTACCACTGCGCTGAACTGAAGAGATGATTTGTACCATAGGCTAGGGAAAGATGGTAAAAATGGTTAAAGATATTTATTTTCGGTGATAAATTTCAGGTTGGACATCAACAATATTTTTCCGGATGAGCAACGCTACGTTAGCGTGCAAAGCGACGGAACCGTTCAGTTATACTCACTTTGTTTGATAACCAACGAATGTCGAATATCAGTCGAAGATTTTCCGTATGATGTACAGACGTGCATTATTACTCTCACGTCATGGGTGTACTCGTCTGACCAAGTCGACCTGGTCATCGACAAAAAGCGGCAAAATCTGAATGCCTTCATCGACGATGGCGACTTTTTGGTACTACAGGAAATGTGTCTTATTTTATTCAGGGAATTTAAAGCGGTATTAGTTGTAATTTCGATCATTTTTGATCTGACAACTGAGTCAGAACTAATATTTCACCATATTAAACGTCAATACTTGCGTCAGACGTTTTTTGATATCGTAGTAAGCATTATTTCAAAGACTGCCATTCGGATTAAGTAAAATAAGCGGAAAATATTTCCTGACTCGGTTAAAAAAATTAAATCAGTTAAATCGTATAGATGTGCGATGGCATAACCATGTTGCAGCTAACTATGTGCAAGTGTGCTCTTTAATTTTTATTTCGAACTTTATTCTTTTAATTCATCTTCTAACAATATGTTTAACTTTTTGACAAGCGGCTAACTCTTAGTCTATGCTCAGTCGATCTTTGAGTGGAATCGCTAAACATTCCTTACCACTGTTTCAAATCTCAGTAATTTTTTGTGCAGTACATATGTTCGCTTCAGCTCGGTTCGGTCCTACAAAGGTAGTTTATAACTGGATGAAATTTGTAAACCGGTTGGATAAAATACATTATCCATGGGTTCCCGCATTAGCGTAACAGTTTTAACTGGATAATAGGTTGTTGCTAGGTGAAAAATGACGGCCAATACTTCGGTAACATTTGATGATAACTACTACCTAAACACCTACCTACTCGTCGTCAATGCATTAAACGTATCGTTAATACCAAATCAATTTCAATTTACGTACTCAAGCGAACGCGGTTTTGTTGAACCTTTCAGAAAGGGAAATGAACAAATACATCCTGGGGAAGATTGATCCAAGTGCCCAAAGATGTTTCTTAGCTAAGGCTTAAGTCTTTGATTGCGGATCAAGTTTTACCAAGAATATTCTGGATGCTTTTACTGATCGTCCGCTCAATTGTTACACCTTGCAGGGAAATGGAGAGTGGACACTGATGTCGTATGATAGGAAGCTTGTTCCGTATAATTGGTCTAACGGACGGCAATACGGGTATTTGATTTACACGGTAAAACTGCAGCGGCAGCCGATCTATTATATCTGTGTCTTACTGATTCCTACTTTTGTAACGGCCACTATCTGCTTGTCTGGCTTGTTTGTTCCTGCCATGAATACTGGCGAACGAATTGAAAAGGTTTGCCAATTTATTATGAAGGGAAATCCAGTTCCAAACAGCTTAAATATGTTTTGAGTCCTAGGGCCAATTCCATAATACTGTTGAGCTGTTGAGAATTGAGAGAACTGAGGCGCGCTCGTATTCGTTCAAATTTAAAATTGACCAATCGGCGTGCGCCTCAATTCCTCAGTTCTCAATTCTCAACAGCACAACAGTTTTATTAAATTAGCACCTGGACGAATCAGTTTTATCACCCACCTTTATCCCTTTTTGTCCCGGAATGGCAAGACCTCGTTTCGAAATATAGCGTGAATCTCCCTTAGGCAAAACGTATTGTTCACTCGTAATTTATAATGTGTTATCCCTGAAACTAACGTTCCTTTCTCGGTGAGATCCCATTTTGGAGAGAAACCCGGTATTCAACAATGGTTTCAACGAATTGAAATTTTCGTCAGCTGTTGCAGACTAAATGTACTCTCTAAAACAGGACATACCATTCGAGGGGCACACATCGTTCCTAGTAGAGGGCTATAACATAGTTATGTCGAGTTATTTCGGCTGTGAGAAACGCAAAACGCAAGAGATAACTATTTTAGGTAAACATGGGCTTGGCTACACTTCTATCCATGGCCGTTATCCTCGGCATCGTCGCTGGTGAAATGCCGAAAACAGCAACGTTGCCTCTTTTGGGTAAAATCAATGCTTTTCTTTTCTCTTTAAACTTCCAGTTACCAGAGTTTTAGGTTTCTACGTACTAGCGGAGCTCATTTTGTGCACTGTTGGAGTTATTGTATCAATGGTAATAATGGTAGCGCACCAAAGGGTGAGCACGAGAGCTCTCATACCTCCGCGATGGCTCAATACAATCCTATTTTTAAAAATGGAAACAACTGAAAAACCGGGGAAGAAAGACGCAATGAACGTCTACACAAAGAAGTTCATTCAACCACTGAGCAGAAATAAGAAAGTTAATGTAAAAATAGAATCTATCAAAAAATTGATGTATGCTCAGCGACTTACCCAAGTATTGGACAATGTGCAAGAATGTATTGATGATAAGAAATTCAAAGACTACATTCTTCTCCAGTGGATTATCATTTTCGATCGCATTGATATGATCTTCTTAATAGTGTTCAATACCGTGAATGTTGTCATGTCGATTATACTTTTCAAATAATGAATATGACCAATAGTCAATGAGTTTAACAGTTGAAAAATCGTTGCAAATATTTCTCCAGTGCTCGTCTGTTTTAATCATCCAAAAGCAAACAGATCCGTTACACAACACTAAGCGAACATACAGAGAAAACGAAATTACTATTCGAAACTCGGCATCTTACTGTGCTTCATAAAGTGTTTTTCCCACTATATAAGCGAAGACAGGCACCGCGGCGAAAAAGTATCAAGCTCGTTTGATTATCATGGATAACTGAGTGAATTAGGGAACTTTTCCTTCAACCTGAAATATATCGTACTGCACGATGTAAAGACCCACACTTGTGCAGCCATTCTGTAGTACGAAGCGGCTGTGATAGAACAAGTCAGTTCCTCAGTTTACATACATACTTTGCAGGCTGAATGCCGGTGGTAGGAAATGTCATTCAGCGCCCGGGATGGGATCATTTTGAATTTAGAATTATCGGGTGGGTTTCATTTCGCTTACTTTAGCTAAAGTCGTACTTACGGGCTTTTTTTATTATTGCCCCTAGTAGGACTTAAGTTAAAGTACGCGATATGAAACTGGCCCATTGTTTCCAACTTCTAACTCTGGAGCAGAGACTTGAGAGTCGCATTCTAGTTTGCGTCATATGTCGCGCTCTTCTTTTTCTCAACGATATCGGAGTTACTGATGGAGAACTATGCTGGAGTTTTAGGTTATTCAATCGACGTAGGCGTAACGTTTATTAATATAAGAATTGGATGCTGTCTGAGTCGTTATGGAATAATCGTTTGTTTTATGCTCTAAAATGCTCTCTAAAGTTTCGACTAATCGACTGACGGCGTGTCGCCTTTCGCCTCGACTTTAATCGCATCAACAATGTACATAAATGTCGTTGTCTTCCATCTCGGATGACCGAAGTGGTCTCCCGCCCCCTTAGCGGATGACGGTTATTTGATCGCATGTTTTAAGTATTGCATCGGCCAACATTATGGCAGAGCGCACTCCAATTTTCAAATTTCAGAAATTCTCTTTCGCTTAATGTCGGTGAGGCGCTCGTTATTAAGGGATCGAATAACAAGACTTGGTGGTTTTTGGTGCAAGCCATCGTCTGACAGCGTAACAGAGAGCGAACAAGTGCCTGTCATCAGCGTTTTCGATCAGTTGCCATGTGAGGTCAGTTATTTTCTCACCAGCCCGGTCTATCCACTCTTAGAGTGATTGAAAGTTATAAGCTTGAGTCGGAGGTGATATGTCAAAAAGGTATCTTTAGTGTATAATGTACTTATACGTCTTTAAAATATGTTTAAAAATTCATATTGGTTCCCTATGGATGGGTCTTACTTGCATGCATTAAAAAGCCTTTATCATCGCTCACTCTCCCACCTCTCTGTGCAAAATGTTACGATATTAGTGACTTTGCTGTGCAGGGAAGCAAGGTACCGTATTAACGGAAATAGTAGTACTGCACTACTGTTATTTCAATCCTTCGCTAACCTGTACTACTATTTCCGCATGTACCACTATTTCCGCGTGTACTACTATTATTTCAACCTCCTGCTCAACATATGTCATAATCATTAAAGCACGGAGAATAATATTTTTGAATGGAGCAGTAGAATGTTAAAGGTATTTTTATTTAAAAAAACAGCAATATGTTAGAAAATTCGAATCATAACTGCAAATACACTACCGAATCGCAATCACTAACTTCACTATTGTCTCTGGGATCATCCTATTACAAGTCAGTATGCGGAAAATAGTTGTACATGTACTACTATTTCCGTGTGTACCACTATTTTTTCGATCCCTCGCTACCCTGTACTAGTACAGGGTGACTCAATTTTTTCTCACCTATTTGTTTTTTGAATAACTTTTGTTAAAGTTGTCCGATTTAAGTTTGAAGGGAGTTACAAGGGTTTTATGTGAGGTACACATTTTCATTGAAAAATAGGGTGTGCCCAACGAAATGCGACAATTTGTTTTTTGAATAACTTTTGTTAAAGTTGTCCGATTCACTTGATTCTTTTTTGTTCGATTTGTAGGTAAATAAGAATATTTTTCAAATGCACAGCTCAAACGGATAAGTATGAAGGGAGTTACAAGCGTTTTATGTGAGGTACTCTATTTCTCGAAAATTTTGGTTCAGGGCTGACTTAACTTGAAATAGCTTGAAACTCAAAACAGCAATAACTCAATCAACCTGCTACATTCCTGTAAAATTTTAGCAAAATCGGTTGCGTGGTTCAGAAATGGTACCAATTTGAAATCCATCATAGTCGTGGCGAACCTTGAACCAAAATTTTCGATAAAAATGGGTACCTCTCAGAAAACGCTTGTAACTCCCTTCAAACCAATCCGTTTGAGCTGAACATAGTACCAAACAAAATCCTACTTAATTTTGAATAGAAAAAACAAGAAACAAGTAAATCGGACAACTTTAACAAAAGTTATTCAAAAAACAAATAGGTGAGGAAAAATTGAGTCACCTTGTTTAATCGCGTGTGTTACTATTTCCGTAAATACGGTGATGTAATAGGTAATCTTAGAAACCAAGATCTACACGCTTGCAGTTTCTAGTCAATCAATAATTGAACGAAGCAGTTTCTCAACACTACCTTAATGGCTTGGCTACCGAAATATCGTCAGCTTCCTTTATTCTGGAATACTTTTGTCATTCTCACTGTTTCTAGCGTCTTTGGTGAGTTCAGCTTCGAAGTTGCTAACACTTACGAATACTGAATAAAATATTTTACAGCAAATCAATTTGATGTCTATAAAGCAATCTTAGCCGATTATGATAAGAACGTGCTTCCGGATCGAAATTTTAGTGGACCCGTGATCGTCTCCGTTGAATTGATTACTTTTGAACTTCTTAATATGGTGAGTGATTTGAAGAGAGATTTAATTAAAAGCAAAAAATGCTTCAGGATCAAAAGCAGGAAACAATCAGTTTCCGGACAAACTTGGAAATGGTATGCAGATATATACGTTACGGTCTTTTAAAGGAATGTGTGTCATATCCTCTATTTGATTACTGTAAGTGTAGAAATATTGGGTGGTACTTAATTTGGGTGGTCGGCCCTGTTCGACCTATTGGGTGGTACTTAATTTGGGTGATTGACCGGTCTGACTCAGCCAGTACTGAATGACATTGATGACTTGACTGTATTGGGTGGTATTTAATTTGGGTGGTCGGCCGGACCACCCAATTCACCCAAATTTAGTACCACCCAATAATTTGTCGCCTTACAGTAACTCGAGGTCTGTTATAGAAAATCGTCGGCATAATTGTCGAAATTGTTTTAGAACTTCTTGTGAGATGTAGGTATTAATAGGTAAGCCATTTATTCTTATCCCCTCAGTCATTTAAACTCTTTTGACAAGAACTATTTAATTTTCCCTTATTATTCTCTGTCACTCCCAAACGAAGATATTTCCTCAAGCAAATTGGACGTCAGGCGGCGCGAAACGAAGACAATTCATTCTCGTTTTTACATTGTTTATCGTAATTTACTTCAGACTTGGAAAGATGAGAATCTTCGCTGGAATGAGAGCGAATTCGGGGGTACTTCATTCCTTCTGATTTCATCAAATCTTCTCTGGAAGCCAGATATTGTTGTGAATTCAGGGTAGCTCGTTTTTTGTATGTTAAGTATTTATGCATTTGGAGCTGAGCAAAAAGCATGAAGAGCTGAGCAAAAATAAAATAAATCAACAGCTTGTTGATTTCGAAAAAGAGAGCAGTTTTTTAATCTTCAAAACGTAACATTTCTGTCTCAACCCGATTAGACTATGATACCCTCACGAGTTCTACCGCTACTTTGAACTGAAGAGAGGCTTTCTAACACATGCGAAGGAAAGGCGCTAAAAAAATGCAGAAAGCTATTTATTTTCAATGAGAAATTTCAGGTTGGGCGTGGACTACCTAACCCCGGAAGAGCAACGCTCTGTCAGCGTGCATAACAATGGAACGGTTCACTCAATGACACTCTGCGTGATTATCAACGAATGTCGGTTGTCAATCGAAGATTTTCCATACGATATACAAACGTGCTACATAAATCTGGGGTCATGGATGCACCCGACCGACCTAATTAAATTAGTCATCGGCAAAAGACGACAAAATGCCACTATCAACGATTACTTCTTTAGGGTACAAAAAGAAAGATTATAAATTCTATTCAAGAGATACAGACCGATGTCAGTTTTGACATCGATAATTACAGATCTGACGTCGAAGTTAGCACCAAATTTTAACGATTTATGAGTTATTATTGGCGACAGAAGCTATTTTTCGTATCATGGTTAATACTGATACTAACACTGTCATAGGGATTAAGTAAAATAAACGAGACATTTTTTCTGATTCGGTCAAGAAGAGTTAAATCAAGTAAATCGCACTGATGCAGGATGCAATATCTATGTTGCAGCTATCGATGTACAAATGCGCTCTTGAATAAGAACTTATATTGAAATGAAAAAATAACTTGTGAGAAATGTTTGACTTCTACCGAGCAGTGGAGTTTAATTATATCTCCAGTTCATATTTCTTAAGTATGCTCTTACAACGAGGTACCCGTTACATTAAGTACTAGATACATTAAGGATGCTGCAGTTAATCGGCCGTACAATCGCTCTCCCTTGCAGGGAAATGGAGAGTGGTCATTAGTTTCGTTTGACAAGGAGCTTGAATTATTTGGGTTAGACGAACACAAGTACGATGAGGTGATGTATACGGTTAAACTTCGGCGGCAATCGATTTACTACATTTGTGTCTTACTGATTCCTACGTTTGTGACAGCCACTATCTGCTTGTTTGGACTGTTTGTTCCCGCCATGAACACTGGCGAACGAGTCGAAAAGGTACTTTTGTTTTTTCTGAAGGAAGTTACACTTTTTAAAAGTTCAGATATACGGTGAGCCCGGGAAGGCTCGATTTTATCCCCTACTATTAACGCTTTTTGACCTGGAATAGCAAGATCTCGCTTCAAAATTAAACTTGAATCTCCCCTATTGTAGGTGGGCCTCATTCCTGCCACTTTGCCAAGAGTGAATGATTATGCCACTAAACCTAGACGAAATCGAATGAACGTTATATCAATGGAAAGCCTGAATAATGTGCTTTCTTTTGGTTACAAAATTTATTGGATTCATAGTTTATATCAAGAAATATGGCGGGCGATTCGAGAACACTCAAAAATTGCTGCGGTTTTTGCGCGGGGCGTAGTGATAAATTTCTAGTCAATATAACTTTTCAACAAATCATTTTTCATTAAAGATTCATCTACTATTGAAATCTACTTTTCGCCTGCTATCATTTGGTAGAATGGATGTTTCTATTGGATGAATTTGGCAGCTTCTCAGAATTTTCTAAGAGCAAAGTGGCTGGAATGAGGTTCATCTTTTTGCCGTTAAACGGAGTATGACTCGTCTTTCGCAGCGTATATCTTCGCGCATAATTGTCGGTTTGGCGTGAAATTCCGTATATATACTCCTTAATACTCTACTAATTCCTTTCTTACATAAATATTTTACTTGTAACTTTAATACTTACATAATCGCGAAAATTCGTTAAAAGTGACCGTAATCAAGTTCACCCACTGTAACTAAAATGTATTATTCACTCCTGATTAATAGTGTGTTATCCCTGAAACTCTCGTTTCTTTCTAGGCATGATTCCATCTCGGATAGAAATCCACTGTTCATATAATGGTTTCTATGCTTTAAAGTTTTTGCAACCTGTTTCGGGCTAAACACGGCGGTACAAACTATTCGAGGATCATGATTCATTTTTAGTTGAGAGTTATATCAAAGTTATGTCGAGTTATTTCGGCTGTGAGAAGCGCAACACGCAAGAGATAACTATTTTAGGTGAACATGGGAATAGCGACGTTGCTATCCTTGGCCATTATCCTCGGAATCGTCGCTGGTGAAATGCCAAAATCAACGACATTACCTCTTTTGGGTATAATCAATATTTTTCTTGCCTCTATAAGCGCCCAATCCTGAGAAATTTAGGCTTCTACGTATTAGCGGAGCTCTTTATGTGCACCATTGGAGTTATTGTATCGATGGTAATCATGGTAGCGCACCAAAGGGTGAGCACGAGAGCTCTCATACCTCCGCGATGGCTCAATACAATCCTATTTTTAAAAATGGAAACAACTGAAAAACCGGGGAAGAAAGACGCAATGAACGTCTACACAAAGAAGTTCATTCAACCACTGAGCAGAAATAAGAAAGTTAATGTAAAAATAGAATCTATCAAAAAATTGATGTATGCTCAGCGACTTACCCAAGTATTGGACAATGTGCAAGAATGTATTGATGATAAGAAATTCAAAGACTACATTCTTCTCCAGTGGATTATCATTTTCGATCGCATTGATATGATCTTCTTAATAGTGTTCAATACCGTGAATGTTGTCATGTCGATTATACTTTTCAAATAATGAATATGATCAGGAGTCAGCGAGTTTAATCGTTGACAAATTATTGTCATTATTTCTCCATTTTCCCTCTACTTTGCTTGTCCAAAAATGAACAAATCCGTTTCACAACACTAACTGATCATACCGAGTAAACGAAATTTCTATTCAAAACTCGGTATCTCACTGTGCTTTATTAAAGTTGTTTCCCACCTTTTTAAACGAAAACATGCGCCGTGGCAAAAAGTGTCAAGCTCGTTTGATTTTCATGGAAAACTGAGTGAATTAGAGAACATTTCCTTCAACTTGAAAACAACGTAATGCACGATGTGATGACCGACATCAATGAAGCCATTTTGGAGTAAGAAGTGGCTGTGACAGAACAAGTCAGTTCCCTCATTTACATACATTCTTCGCAGGCTACATGCCGATAGTAGGAAATGTCATTTAACGCCCGGAGGGGTTCACTGCAAATTTAGAAATATTGGGTGGGTTCCATTTCGCGTTCTTTACGCAGGTCAATACGGTTGTAGTTGAATTACGCTGAATGAAACCGGCCCATTTTTTTAGCTCTGGAGCTTAGACTTGATAATCACGTTCTAATTGCATCATATGCCACGCTCTTGTTATCTCGACGATATCGGTGTTACTGACGGAAAACAATAATGTACTTTAAGTTTATTCAATCGACATAGACGTGACGTTTATATATATGAGAATTGAATGTTATCTGAGTCGTTACGGATAATTGATTTTTTTACGTCATGAAATGCTCTCAAGGAATTCGTTTAATAGACCGAGAGCGTGTCGCCTTTCGCCGCGACTTTAATCGCATCAACAATGTACATATGTGTCGTTGGCACTCTTCTCGGATAACCGATGGGACCTCTTTCCATTAGTCGATGAAGTTTATTCAATCGAATGATAAACGCATTGAGTAGGTCCGTATGATGGCAGAGCGCACTCCAATTTTCAAATTTAAGAAATTCTCTTTCGCAGAATATCGGAGAGGCGCTTGTTATTAAGGGATCGAATAACAAGACTAGCTCGTTTTTGGTGCAAGACGTCGTCTGAAAGCGCTAGCAGAGAGCGAAAAAACCGCAGTTCCTGCCACCAGCGTTTTCGACCAGTTGCTACATGAGGTCTGTGATTTCTTCACCAGCTCGTCCTATGCATACTTTGAGTGATTGAAAAGTTATAAGCATAAGTCGGAGGTGATATGCCAAAAAGTTGTCATTAGTATGTAATGTACTTATGTCTTTAAAATATGTGCACATCGTTCATAGAGGTCCCCTATGGGTGGATCATAGTTGCACAGATTAGTGCCTTAATCCTCACTCTCTCCCTCTCCCTTTCTTTGTAAATCGTTGCAATATGAATGTCTA
>NIUQ01004658.1:0-13056 GCA_002796945.1 Plectus sambesii
TGCGATTTCTTGTTACTGATCGAAACATTTTGACTATAAGTAAACAAAAACAAACTTCTCGGACGCCATAATCATCTTGGACATGGAAGGATCGGTGGGGAATTCGGCCATTCGCCGGCCGAGTTTGGTCAGTTCACCGCGGTGGTTGAGAGCGCCGAGCGCGTACAACTGCTCCAAGGCGAGCACGAGGGTCTCGTGCGGCGGTGGGTCGAGAAAGTCAAAATGGATCAAGTCGTTGATCCCCAATGATTTCAGCATCAACACTACGTTGCCCAAATTGGTTCTTTGAATCTAAAATACGATCATAAGTCCGTCGCAATTATACTCGCAATTATATACGCGATTTTACACCAGTAGCAGCACGAGTGATCACTGAATCAGGCAAAGTGGCTCGAAAGTACACAGATTGTTAGTCTACTATTTACAGCGGCTTATAAATCAAGCATTTATTTTGATTCTTAGAAAATCAATGTTCCGTCACGAAAAGTAACTCCTTAAAACATCATTATAACCAGCTACGGTATGTGACTCGCCATTTTACTGGTCAAAAATTCTTCAGTCTATTTAAGTCGATACAACAAATACAGCGCCAGGTAGAATGATTCGGATGCAAAGACATTCATGCTTTCGCAACATTTTAAACATTTGGGACGCCGAATTTTGGGAGGGGAGAGGAGTCAGTACCACCGCCCGAAACAAACCCTTGAAAATCCTGGAGAAAGCGTGAAGAAAGATCAATGAACATACCTCAGGAATCGGCTGCGCTTCCAACTCATGCTTGTACGCCCAGGCTGTGTAGAGACGGAAACACTTGCCGGGGCCGGTACGTCCAGCCCTGCCAGCTCGCTGATTGGCCGACGCTTTGGAGATCGGGACGACGTGAAGATGCTCGACGCCATTGCGGGCGTCGAAAGAGTTTTGCTTGCAAAAGCCGGGATCAATCACGTAGCAAATGCCGTCGATCGTGACCGACGTCTCGGCGATGTTCGTCGCGAGAATCACCTGAAAGAGTCGATGTGATATTTCATTCGGTCTATGGCTGATGCCGTCTGAGTAAGAAAATTGCACAATTGACCAGGTCCGGTTGTAAATTATATCGTGCTCTAAGGGGGCACCTGAGAGGGTTTATGAAGCTAGGACGTCACTGCATTGGCAATATAATCGCATCTTGAGTTTTTCATAAGCTAAGCAATACTTCAGTCCTTTATCAAGGATTACGCTGAGTATTGCTATGAACTGACTTTAGGGTACGATTATGTTATCGGTTCATTTTTATACTCAGGATGAAAGACCATTTTCAATAATAACAGCAAGCGCGCGAACCTTTCGCGAATTCTTGGGGGTCGGTTCAAAGATTTTCGCCTGCAGATCAGAAGGGAGATTGGCATAGATGGGGAGCACGATGAGCTCTTTGATCTTCGTGCCGAGTTGCCGCGTTCGCTCCATAAGCGCCTCTTGGACCGACTCGATTTCTTCCTGACCCGTCATGAAGACGAGAATGTCGCCCGGCAGGGCCTGCGTCAGATGGATTTGTAGAACCTGAAAAGGAACATTTATAATCACTGAAGGGATATAAAATAGCGATTGCAAAACCGACCGAGACGACGCAGGCGTCAACGTAATCGGCTTCGGGCGCTTTGGTGTAGTAGATGTCGACGGGGAAGCGCCGACCGGGGATGCGGAAGATAGGAGCGTCGTCGAAGAACTTGGAGAACTTCTCGGCGTCCAGAGTCGCGGAGGAAATGAGCAGCTTTAGGTCTTTGCGGAAACGCGCGATATCTTTCACCAATCCGAACAAAACGTCCGTGTGCAACGTTCGCTCGTGAGCTTCGTCGATAATGACTACGCTAAAATGATAAATGCTGTCATTAAAAAATTCACTTGCTTTGGTAAAACTTTGTTAAATTAATCGGCAGGTTATAATTAAACAACGCTCTGCGTGCGTATCGTCGAGTTCGACGCGTTCTTCAAACAATTACATAAAAGTAACATTTTCCGTTTTACATTAGCGCATTTCATGGCGAAACGCTGAGAGAATGCACATTAACTACGGCTCATCGAGAAAAAAAACGGCGTAAGAAGTAAAAGTGGCCCCATGTGGTCTAAAAATGAAAGGAGACCTGTAACTGGCGAGGTCGGGCTCGGCGAGAAACTCTCGTAAGAGCATGCCATCAGTCATGTACTTGACGATGGTTCGCTCCGAAGTGCAATCTTCGAAGCGGATGGAGTAGCCGACCTGAAATTGTTCGCGTTCAGTGGAATATAAGTTATTTCAATGTTTGTACCTCAGCTCCCAATTTGACATTCATCTCCTGAGCGACACGAGCGGCGACACTCATGGCGGCGACACGACGCGGCTGCGTGCAACCGACTTTCTTTTTGTCGTTGCAGAAACCCTAAATAAACATCGTTGATTTAGTTTTTCGTCTGTTATCATCGTGAATTGCGATTACTTGAACTGAGATTGTATTATAAAAACTTTCCAATGCAATTTGGTAATTATAAATACCTTTTCATCTTAAAAGGTTCGCATTGAATAAATATATAAAACAGTGTAAACAAACATACCGCTTCGTACAGGTACTGAGGAAGCTGAGTGGTTTTTCCGGAGCCAGTTTCACCTGAAAAATAAAAATTAAGGTAGAACATGGATTCAAGAGAATTCGAAAAACGATCGTATTTGGAGTTCACATAAGAGTTTTAGTATAGTTCAAGGCAAGAGACATATAAAAATGTATTTTACATTCGCCTTCTACTGCACTGCTACTAAAATAAATGCAAACAATCAAAGTACCTTCAACAATGAGCACTTGGTGATCGCGAACGGCTTGGATGAACTCGGTTCGAAATGGGTAAACCGGCAGCGACTCTCGCGTTTCCTTTAGCGACAGTTTCTTCTTTTCTGCTTCCGTTGCCGCCACTTCAGCCTACAACGCTTACTTACTAACACGATCATTACGAAACTGACGACTCAACTGACCTCGTTCGTTCCTGGCATTTGAAGCGCTTGGATAAAGTCGATCGTGTCATCAAGGACGAGGTCGAATTCTTGCTTGTTCTAAAAATATGATTATCTTCAGCTGTTCACGTACATCAGTATGCTATTTCCACTATGGATGGGATATTTGCCAAATTATATTCAATACATAGCTTACATAATTAATGTAAAAATAACACTGCTTAGTTCAGATCGAAAAATGCGGAGAATTTTTCCAATTCAATTTTGAATACTGTTCTTTGATATGGTTTCGGACGATTAACCAGGTTTTTAAAAGTACAATATGAATGTCAAATTCGATCGGGAAAACAGTCAATTCAAAGTGAGTGTTATGAGACAAAAATGACAGCTTCTGGGTAGAGGGAGTTCAGTTAAAGGCGAAAAAAATATTAGAGGTCATAAGTAAACGAAACGCGTAGAACACTAACAAAAGCTATTGTATAAAAGAGTTGTGAAATAGAAATACCTTTTCGGCGTCCTTTGCGCCATAGTGAATCATGGCGCTGAGCAGACGGTCCTCTTCCCACCGACGATTGTCTCCACCCGGCTTGGCATCGCCCTCGTCCACTTCAACATACTTTGTTGGAATTTCCTGCAACCGAAAATTCTTGATACAGCGAATCTCCGAAGAACACTTTATCGAAGTATTTCCACAGAAAAGCCTTCTGTACGATTTTGAAAATGTCCCTGCGAAAGTATAAATGGATAATATGAGATGGAAGCGCAGAATTAGCTGCACTTTTCCGGAATAAACTGCGTTTGAGTCAAAACAGGCGATGGTATCCACACCGCGCTATATAAGGTGCAAAATAAAGACGAAAGCTTTCTTTGTTTTACTGCATGCCTCCCCAAGACCCGCAAACGAAATAGCCAACGATACCTTGACGGCGTCCGGGACGTGGTACCGCTGGACTTTCTGGATGTCACCGGCCTCTTTGAACTTTTTCGCCAAGTCCAACACCTTCTTCTTATACTTCTGGTCGGCAATCTCGGCCTTTGTCAGCCTAAATAGCGCATTTAGCAATGAATGCATAACTATTATAGCTAATATATTTCAATCAGTAACAAGGAAGCTAGCTTTTTACTGCAAAAACACCGTTTTTCACCAAGAATGATAGTCATTTCTTATTTTTTACGTTCGTAAAGTGACAGAAAGAAACGTTGTCGACTTTAGATGCAGTTTGCCTTACTCAATCTAATATTTCTTGTTACTGATAGACAAATTTAAACTAGATAAGCTTACTTTTCACCGGCGAACAAATATTCTTCATCGCGAATGGCGCCTTCGATCTCGTCCAACTTGTCGATCTCTCGCTTCTTCAAGTACTCCTTGCGACTCTCGTCCCGCAGCTTGGGGATGATGGCTTTTCGGTCTTCTTCTTCCAACTTCAGTCGCTTGGCCGCTTCCGTGAACCCCTTCTGATCCGTCTTGGCGACGATGTTCCTCGTATGATCTTTATCCTTCTTCCGCAATCGTAGTGCCAGCTCGTCTCTCTCTTGCAAGTCTTGCAGACGCTCGGTTTCTATCGTCTCCATCTCGTCGTCTGATGACTCTTTCTTAACTTTTGATGTTGTTTTCGCCGTTTTCTGAAAGCAACGATTTAGGAATTGACAGGAAAATTAACGGCAGTAATCAAAAAAGAATTACGGTTCAATAAATTTGGAAGTGATGACTGATAAAAATTACAGGATAACTGGAACGTTCGGAATGGATTTTTTCCTCTCAATATGTACATCAGCTTTGCAAGGATCACGATAAAACAGGACGATTTCGTTCTCACATGTGTAGGGAGATTTTTAAATAATTTCGTCATGTTAACGTAATTCGCGCCTGTCCATCAGGGGTACTGTATCCTATTTCCGTGCATTTTGCGAAACTGCGTCACTGTTATTTTAGTTGTGTACGCGGTTTGGTGTGTTCAGTAGGTTTGATTCTTTAGGATGGGAATAAAATTATATCAAAGCGATTGTCCCACATTACATATGTTATCCTAGTAATATTCTGACTTACTTTTAAAAACATTAAAAGAAAGTTATAAATGAAGAAGCAAAGTTATTAGTTGTATAATCTGTGCAAAACTGCTTTTGTTATCAACAAAAATTCGTATCGAAGTATCTCGAAAACAGACCCCTCCCCACAATTTAAATCCCGAGGGCCTAAATTTGAAAAACTTCTCGATATTTAGCCCCGGGGGGTAATTTCGGAGTTAAAAGTGTTCATTCGACATCAAAAAATAGTACCGTTTGTGTGATCTTTTCTTGCAATTGTGCCTTAGTATATTCATAGATATGCGTGTAAAACTGTATTTAATTGCGATTTTATTTGTTTATGGTCAACTCTCGCTGCTCAATGTTACCTTATTTCAGTCAAATAGTGTCTATCGGTAGTATAAAAACAATACTATGTGTCAGTACATTTCCAGACATTTCACGAAATTAAGCCCGGGGCGTAATTTCGAGAAAACCCGATACAGGGTCTTTTCAAAGTGTCCGATCGCCCGTTACGACACAACCGTACACCCGTTGCACCATTTTCGACCGTTAACCTAATGTCATTTCATATAATTAGTAACGTTTCAACCAAATAAATTTGAAATATTCGCTTTAAACATTTAAATTTAATTATTCTTATCATTAATGAACGTGAGACAGGGCAGACTTAAGAAAAAGTCATCGTATTTACCTTCGGTTCTTCATCACTGCTGCCTTCGTTAATTGAAGTGCGTTTGCGTAAGTGTTTCTTGCGGGTTGCGGCGGCGCTGCTGGTGTTGGCTTCTTCGTCGCTGCTGTGGTCGGACAGCATCTGGAAGGAGGCATTCCAACGTGCGCGCTGACGAGCCTGTTCTTCGGCCTGACGCTGCGAACTTCCTTGTTGCCCTTTCGGGGCTGCGTGAGGCACACGATTGTATAAATCCTGTGCAAACTGCGACATCCGCGCCGTCACGTCCACCGCTTCCGTTTTCGTCAGTCGTTCCAGAAAGTCGGCCGACGAGGTCGACTTCCTCGCTAGTGCCACCATGAATTGACCGAGCGTGCGATCGCTCAAGCCAAGAATCGAGTGCAACTCGTCGTTCACCCATTCGTCTATTGCCGACATCTTCTATTTATCTCTTCCAGTCAAAGGGCGTTACATTTGCATAAAGTTTCCAATCAAAATTCATAAAAGCCGATCCAGAACTTTAGCAACAATCAACGAAAAAACTGTTTACAACGAAGGAGTACCGAAATGAATTGGTGAAACATTTCGCGCGAGGTACGATACTCGCGATCCATTCTAATCGGCTCGGCGCCTGCGCGTCGTCAAAATGGACGCCAGCGTCGCACCCACCGCGCGCTGAGCGTCCGCAGTGCATTGATCGACGATTGGCGCGTGTCTCGGCCGTGGATTCGCCGTCGTTGACGCCGACCAATCCTCGGTCTCCGGCTTCGTCAACCAATAAAATGTACGTACTCGCGCCGTCCTTTTGCCCATTCAATGCTATCTCTAGTATGGACGTTCGTATTTTAGGGATTCGAACGATCAGTCCCATGGAGGCGGACAACATCAGCAACAGTTCGTTATCGCGTCGGCACAGCACCCTCTGCAGCACCAGCAAGGTCAGCAGCTGCAGTTCATTCAAGTTAGCAGCAATGGTCAGCAGCACCACTTGGTGCAGCAGAAGTCGCCCACGCAGCAGCCATTCATCATTCAGTTGCCAGCGAACTCGCAGTCTTCCAACAATTTGCAGACAATTCAGTTACCCGCCGGCGCACTTCAGGTAGCGTTCATAGTCAAAAATTTCGATCAGTAATCGAGAGATTAAAGGGAACACCGTATCACGCTTAATATCGAAAGTTAAATTGAGCACGTACGCCGTTTACACTATTAACTATAAAGTTAAAACTTTATTTTCTCATTACTGATCAAAAAATGATGGCTGTACAGGCATTTTTGTATGAGATGCAATGGGAGATGGTTTGCAGAGCGGCATGCAGGTCATCCAACTGGGCGACCAAGGCAGCTTCCTCCCTGTGCAGCAAGTGACGAATGATCAGGCGACTTCGTCGACGGCATCCTCAAGCGGCACTTTGCTCTATCAAACAAACAGTACGCGTTTGTGCCAAGCGAATATTGAAGCATAAGTTTGCTTTTACGTGTAAATAGTGTATGACGTGACTTGCTGCACCCTTTTTAAGCTTTCTCCCCGGTACGTGCCTATACCCTGCAGCGGCACATAATACGCCCTTCAAGTTATCTATGCGCTCTCGAGCCTAGCTTACCAAAATTCAAAACACGATAGCGTCAGCGGCTGTTAAAAGTTGACGTAAAATGGGAAAAACTTCCGCTCCATGTGCCGCCGAGTATCACGAAAGCACAAAGTGACATGCAGTCAGAGTTTCTTAGTAACAAAAAATCAGCCCTTGGCCCCTAGCTAGATAAGGTTTAAGCGGAAAATGCACGTACTCTTTTTGTACTACAAGTGTGACGATGGTTAGAAGTTAACACACGTTTAATTCTAACAATCGTGACACATAGAGAAAGAGTCATAAAACATTTTATGTCATTCTACATCAGTTTTTATTTTCGTCTCGCTCGTTCGTTTTTTATATCCCGTAGTGCGTCATTACTGAAGTGATTTATTTCTGGGAATAGCAACGTGCATTTTCGCAACGAACGTGATCGACCTACTTTTTCGCGTTAGACGTGTTGCGCTGTTCCCTGCGGCTATTTTGTTACTAAGAAATTTTGACTACAGATCGGCGAGCAATTATCAAGAACGCAAAAACAATGACGTCATTTTATGCATTATTGGCGATTGATAGAGCATAAAGTAATCACGTTTTACGTCAACTCTAAATAATCGCCTAACACCACTATTTACTCTCACCATACAAAATCCAAAGCCGCCTGGTTAGGGCAAGTAGACGGTACTTTTGTATCGAAAAGTAAATATTTTCCCACTAGTGGTGTTAGCCACTTTACTCGATCATCAAAATTTTTAATCAGTAACAAAAGTTTTAAAGATGATACCGTATAAAGTCTATATTACATGGGTATTGTTATGACGGATATTGTCGAGGGAACCGTGGGGCGAAGACTATTTCGTGTTATTGATTGAATATTTTGAGAGTAATATCGTCATCCCCTGAGAAGTCATCGCACAAAGACACAAAAAATACGATAACTTTTTCAGATCTCGGGAATGTGAAGGATCAGCAGCAGCAATCCTCGCAACAGATAGATCTGTCGAACGTCCTGCAATTGATTCAAGGGGGTAGCAGCAATGGGCAAATGGTGGTGGTGCAGATGATGGGGTCGTCGATGCCTCAGCAGCCCGTCATGCGCAGTGATGAAGAACCCCTCTATGTCAACGCCAAGCAGTACCATCGCATTTTAAAGCGCCGAGCTGCGCGCGCCAAACTCGAGCAAGACGGTCGCATTCCCAAGCAGCGCCAGGTACTGTCTTTCATGCTAATACCTCCTTTCCGATGTACTGTAGCTAGCTTAATGATGGCAATGCATTTAATTATGTATGATGCGTTTTTAATGCTATAGTTTTAATTTGCGACTGATCAAGTAACAGCAATATAAAGCTAAAAGTCAGTCAATTTACTCAGTGAAGCAAAAAAGTGATGCAATGTGGAGAAACTTCAAACTTCGTTTAACTCTAATTTGTACGTCAAACTTCAGTTTGCATCTCACCACAAAATGCCCAATACTTATCATCATAACTCATAGCGCAATCGCGTGTATTCAAGTATGTTCAACCGTAAAGTACACTCCTTACAATCCCAATTACACTGTTATTACTGTTGAACTAGTGTCTGCACCGATGCGGAATGCGATCTCATGTCGGTCGTATGTGGGCCGCCAGACGGGCGCTGGCGTGGAGGGCCGTCTGATCGGTCTCGTGTCTGACCCATATGAGCGGCGATGACGTCGGCGGGCGTTTCAGAAGTACCTCCACGAGTCGCGTCACAAACACGCCATGACGCGAATACGCGGCGAAGGCGGAAAATTCGATCGCGGCTCGCGACGCGACCTCGGCACGATGAAGACTCCGGAAGAGCTAAGCGACCAGATGCGAACCGTTTTTCGACCCGCCCTCGTGCGCGACAGCAAATTCAGCGGTGCTGCAGGTGGGTGCTCGTGCTTAGTCAACGTTTTCCGATCAGTAATCGAGAGACAATGTGAACACCGCAACACGCTTAGTGTCGAAAAGCTTAATTAAGTAGATTCTCTGCAACGTTTACACTATTAGCTTTTATTGCTACAAGACCAACACTTTGTTTTCTCGTTACTGATCGGAAAATGACGGCCATATTTCACCATCGATGTGGATGATGACTCAGTGTTGAATGTAGTTTCAGAGAAATCGGGCACGCCTCTCGCCCCCGCCGACTCCATCTCGAAGTCGTCCGTCTCTTCGTCGCCCTCGGCCGCTTCGCCTTCGTAACTCGACGGCGACGAAAACGACGACGAACGCCCCCTCATCGCCACTCCCACCCCCGCCGCCGCGTTCCAGTTCCAGCATGACGCCGCCGACGGTCAACCGCTCACTGCGCATTCAAGCAGCACTCTCGTTCATAAATGATCATCTTAATTGTGTACAATTGTACTCGCGCTGTCCCAAAGAAGGTGTCTTCTTGTCTCACGGTGTTTTTGATTAAAGCATTTTTTGTTCAAAAATACGACGACACGTGCACGATGGAGCGCTTNTACTCGCGCTGTCCCAAAGAAGGTGTCTTCTTGTCTCACGGTGTTTTTATTAAAGCATTTTTTGTTCAAAAATACGACGACACGTGCACGATGGAGCGCTTTGTTTGCGCTGATTCACTCTCACTTAAGCGCGCCTCAGCTTCTGCGAATCGATGAGCGCACACATGTGACCGCAAACGCGCGCGCAGGGCAGGGGTTTGTTACGAAACTACGCATCGTCAGCAACGGCGGCGGGCATAATTTCGCCATTTCTGGAATCGGCTGGTAAGCCTCGGAGGCTAAAGGAGCGATGACTGAGCGGCGGCGTTAGTCAGCGACCCGGTCCTCCGGACACGGCCGTCGTTTCCACCCGCGCATGGCCCGGAAACGACGGCGCGCGCACAAAGGCGGCCGCGCTGAGTCAGGTGAGCTTTATAAAGCGGCGGACGACTCAGTCGGACGCAGTTGCGTTCCTCCTCGTCGTCGATCGGTTGCCGCCGATGACGTTGCGGTCACGTGACGCGCGCTGCCAATCGGCGTTTGGGCCGACCGATTTCGCAACGGTGCCGCGAATGTTCGAAGATCGGCGGGCGTTGTTGAGTCGCTCTCTCTCAGTCGGTTGTCGACGGCCAGAGCGGTGCGGTCTTTCGATGGAGCTGACGAGAGAGAGAGAGAACGGAAGCGCGTGTCCATGGACGGACTTTGATGCTTCGCGAATCATAAATAGCGGACGACGGTTGAGACGATCGTCCCGATGCTGCTCTCTGCTAGTGGTAGTCATGGTGGGGCGATGGATGTACGCACCACCACTACCACTACCCGTCTCCGATGGTCTCTCTTCTTCTGTTCACCGATAACGCGCTACATTCGCCGCCGCCGTCACAACATTACAATCAGACGTCGATCGAATGGTCACGGAAGCCGGTGCCACTGCCTATCTTTGTACTCCGGCTAAGGTGCTGGTAGCTTGCAGACACCAGCTCCTAGCGGGTACAAATACTGGTTGTGGTAGTTGTCCGCCTGTTCGTATTGGATAGATAGATCGGGTAAGTGACCCTCTCGCTGCTGTCCTCTTCGTTGATCCAGGTCGCCTTCCCCCCAGTCGTTTGTACTTCCAACAGGTGTGAGACGAAGTGACGATCTTGCACCTGGCGAAGTGCAAATTCGCTGTTGGGCACAATCGTCAGTTCGCTGATCGAAATAGTCGACGACGGTAAGTGGGTCCGCAGCTTTGTGCGCGGACGAGGATTCGTGTGTAAGTATTCTTGTGTAAGTAAGCCGCTCTCACTCACTCAATACTCGCTACTACTCATCGCTTGCCGCCGCCGCTGATTCATTGATTGTGAAATTTTTGCGCAACCCCTTTTACTCTGCACAGCAGCAGTTCGCCCAACAACGAACACACAAATAACGCATCGTCGTCATGCCCATGGGCGGATATGATCATGCGGCCTCGACGGTCTCGCGATGTGCGCTGGGGCGCCACTGCAGACAGTCGGGCTTGATGCGACGTCGGTGGGCGGCGGCCTGATGTCGTTCCGTCTTGCGGTACTTTTCGACGGCGCCCTAAAAGATTGATCATAATAAATAATAATAATAATACTCTATCACAGCGATCGTCGTCGTCGTCGGCTGACGTCATGCCTACCGCCGCCGCCCATCGCGCGCGAGTACCAACCCTTTGCATCATCGCGCGGCTCGCAATGACGAAATCGCGCAAACGACGCCGCTCGGTTGCTCGCTGGTCGCGGGGTCAAAGGAGCGTGGAATTAATGCGTGTTTACTTTTGCGTGCGTGACTGGTGAAACACGGCGAGAGATAGCAGTGAGTCGTCGTCGTCGGTATTTAGCGCAACATGTGCGACGGGAGCGGTGATGTGAATGAATGGAAATCGTTGGGTGGGCGGCGGAAACGGGCGACGCGAACAAATGGTGGGCGCAGGCGGTGGGGCGACGCCTGTTGTGCGGCGGGACGGGTTCACTTTCAGACCTACGGCGCG
Organism: Plectus sambesii; assembly: GCA_002796945.1. Classification (NCBI taxonomy): domain Eukaryota; kingdom Metazoa; phylum Nematoda; class Chromadorea; order Plectida; family Plectidae; genus Plectus; species Plectus sambesii. The sequence continues at coordinate 11,677 of NIUQ01004658.1, forward strand.
CCAAGTGAGTCATAAGCGCGGATGGCGGATCTGAAGTCTGGCCGAGACGACAAAGAGCGACGACGACGATGTCGACGACAACACAACGCTCGTTGTTCAGCTGCGATCGGCCGACGGCGAGACGACGACGACGGCCGACGTCAGCGCCGCCGCGCACAGATCGTTCGCCCTCTGCCCCCACGCCCGCGAACGGTCCGACACGTGAACGGCGCCGCGCATTGCACTTTTACCGTCTCATTCTCCATCGTCGTCGCGCGAATGACTACCGTCCGATCGCCATTCGCCCTCCACCCCCAATACAAGCGCCTCACACCAGTGGAGCAGTTTATCATACAAAATAGAGTAAAGACTCTTTGACAGCTTAGGCGCCCCAGTGTTTTGCGACGGTAAATATCCACCCACTGGTGTTTGACACCTGTCACCCTCCGACTGACAGCCACCCCGATTGCCAGCTTGCAACGCGCCGATTCGCGCCATCATGACACACACACATCCCCTTCTGCCGTCATCCCCTTTTCTAGGAACAGCTGCAGCCTCCTGGCGTGTGCGCCGCCGCGTCACGCACCACCCGGCCGTCAGTGACTCAGCCAAAAACGGTGCCAGTCTATCCCGCGAAAGAGCGCGTATTGAGGGCGATGCGTCAGCTGTCGTTGGGTCGGACCGACAGGAAGGAGCGCTGGTCATCGTCGGCCGTTAGTCAGCGATGACATCAAGTGGCCCATCTACACACTCTTCCACTCTTATCACGCAAATCTCATCTGTCGCGCGACCTTGACGTCCGGTCTTTAGAAAAAATTCGTATGTTTGCACGTCTTTCGACGAATGCGCTCGAGGCGGCGCTTGTAATTTGTTTGCAATGTTCGTTGTTGATCGTTAATCGAAAAAAGTATAAACTTACGGCCAATATTATGTGTTTGCCCTTGTAGTAGCGCATCATCTTGTGAAACTGCAGCGTGCTCACAATATCATTGGGGTGAATGCCGGTCTCGGCGCTCAAATCTGCAACTGATAAGAGTTAATCGGTGGCGGGAATCGTTTACGGCGGAATTCTTTGCGTCGTTGTTCAGAAGAAAATAAAACTCTGATAGAGCGGCATAGAACGAAGAAGAGACAGAAGCTGATAAGCGACCGACCTTTTATGGAGAGCTGTTCACCTTCGCCGTGGCTGAGTTTGCACAGGTATTCGAAGATGACGTCTCGCCAGTAGTTGCGATACGTCAGCAATCCCATGTCGGACAGCGGATGCTCCGGCGAGCCGATCTTATCCTCCACGCGCGATAACAAATAACCTGCGCAAACAGCGATTATGTCCACCAAAATAATAAACTCAATTCTCACTGCGTCACGCAAACTCAACTGTAATATTTGATCTCTTTGATC
>NIUQ01004659.1:0-13086 GCA_002796945.1 Plectus sambesii
TATGCGATCAGAAACAGTGCGCGCGAAAAAAAGATTTTGCATTTCAATCAAGCTTCCTTGCTAAGAAACAGTAAGTAATCACTGCCTAATATTTCTCGTAACGTATTTTCTCAGTCCTGTCAGCCGAACAAGATCAAGTATCGTACTTTATCAATAGACTTTGACTGTTCGCCCTTACTTACCGATGTTTTCTGGCGTCGTTATGTACATCTTGCCAGCTGCTACTGATGCCTTCACTTTCCAGGTGGGATCACCCTGTATATAATGGGTATATGGCACCGACTGTCTGACTCAATCAACGGTAAGTGTTAAATCGTCAGGTTACATCCATGAATGTACCTTGAAGACATAGCCATGAATATCCCGATCGACCCACAAGACGTAGGAAACTCTGAAAATTCATTGATTAGGTCTATAAATAGCGGAAGATTGACAGTAATGATAGAAGCACGAAATTCAAGCTAATTCAGCCCTAATATAAGGTCGGCCGTCGTTTGTGCAAAAAACTTTCTACTGTCAAGTTCATCAAAGTTAGATACATATCTTTCAAGCATAGCCTGGTTCAACGGTATAAACTGTTCCAGTAGAACGAGTCTAACATAAGTATTGCATTGATCTGAAAGCTTACCTAGCATTCGGATACTGATAATTTTGAGCTCTGATTGAAAAATAAGGATCAACGTCGTAACCGCAAGGCTGCGTCAAAATGTAAGGGCAAGTGCCTTGCCAGTCGAATGTCAGTCCATCGAATGTTGTATAATGCGGATCGCCCCACATACACGCTCGCCTGAAATTTTGCAAAATGACTGAAATAGTAGTTTGAATATGACTATCGACAATAGTTGAAGCACGGATAATTTCGGACAGAGGCTTTTGAGGTGGAAGGCAAGTGAGATAAATATCTGGCTGCTGTTTCACAAAGTTCACAGAGCGTCAAAATGAAAATGTACGTTCCAATTTTCGTGCTTTATTCGCATCATTTCATTTGTTAATTTTGTTTTGATTCCACACTTTCCGTATAATTATGAAATCGACCACAAAAATTACGACAAAATTCAAATGATGAAGAAAACTGAAGTTTAATGAATTTGATGATATTTCGCGTCTTAAAGACTTTCCTTACCGCGTTTTGATTGTGCAAACGCCATTTGGACCCGCGGTAAAGCCGGCTTTGCAGACGCAGTTGAGCTGACGATTTTTAACGAAGCAGTCACTGTTTGCTGAGCAAGACGTGTCTGTGCATTGTAGAATTTTTTCGCAATTGTCGCCTTGGGTGTTTTCTGGGCAATTGCAGCTGAAAATTGCTAAGTTTTACTTTCATAGCTTTGTTTCACGTGACCTTCACTTCTGCTGACGTCATACGTGATTGCTCTGAAGGCGACTATAGGTTAAAACTTCATTTATTGAGGATATAGGGATGTCTTACTTAGTCACTTGAAGTTCTGAAGACTGAAATAATTGCCTTCTCATTTGTACCATTTAAGTACAGCTGATAGCAATTTTATGACCAGTTAAAAAATTTACTCATGAATTGCTCACCTGAATGCAGCCCCCCCCCGCCCACTGTGGAAGATGTAAAATTAAGTTTGGCATGAATAGTAGCATTACTGAAGGAGGAAGAATTGAAGCACTCGATGTCATGAATCAACTCTTTTCTTCATCTCAAGAGAGCCGAAGGTAAACACTATCACTCTAGTTGAAAAGGCAGGAATAAAATTATAGGTATCCCTAGTTTAATTTAAAACTGCCAGAGACAAGAAAATCAGCGACTGAAGCACTGTTTCATATTTTAATGCAGAATAGATGAGATTTTGTCCTCTACCAAAACTAGCTTTAGTTTACTTGAGTGGAAAAACAATTCTTGATAATTTTCACAAGTTGNTTTCATATTTTAATGCAGAATAGATGAGATTTTGTCCTCTACCAAAACTAGCTTTAGTTTACTTGAGTGGAAAAACAATTCTTGATAATTTTCACAAATTGTGAAAATATGTTTGTATAATAGACTAATCATGATGTCGTCGTTACAGAGTGCTGTGAGTCGGAAACAAACATACCTATGTTTTGCCGGGTCACTTGTTGAAGGTTTGCAGGTACCGCCGTTTTTGCATGGTTGACTGGCGCAGGGATCAGGAGGGACGCACTGATTTTGAGCGTTTTGGGTGAAGCCTTGCTTGCACGTGCAAACAATCTGGCAGTTTACGATAGTGCAGTTCGCGTTCGCGTTGCAGGTAGCCGAAGGAACCTGTGCCGACACAGCGATCAAAAAGAGCGCTGAAACAATTTCTTAATAGCGTAATGCAAGGATACTGAATACCGATGATGAAAAGATTAAAGCCATAACTAAAAGCGCTGGATCTGGTAAAGGATAGCAAAATTCAGTTCTCATTATGCTGGTCGAATGATCGATGCTTCAGTAGGATGCGAAAGAAGCTTTCGCTTGATCCATAAAATGTGCGGGGAATTATTCAATTTTTGCATCAAAAACACCTGAGACACGTTGGCTCAGGCTTTAACTTTATTGAATGGCCCATGAGATAAATTGTTGATCAAATTGTTATTCAAAGACAATGTTCTAATTCAGTGCTGAAAGTGTCTGTTTCTTTGATTTGAAAAACATTTTCAAATTGAAAATTGTCCAGGTTGATTTGAACGGTGACCCTATTAAAGAGGACATGGTATACCGTAAATATTCCAGTAAACGCCCCCTCAATTAACGTCCGCCTCCAAAGCGATTGAAAATAATAAACTTCTGTGCATTTTAAGACAACACAGACCTTCTAAACTTCTCTCGAGTGCTCCGATTAATAGGTGATACAGAGAATTAATGAGTGTAAGTCAGAAGATTGGAAAAAGCATAGAATTTATCTATTTTTATATGATGTTACATGTTGAAGTAATAGACACCACCTCCAATAGACGCCCAGCCTCCGATTGTCGCCTCCCCCAGACCGGGGTTGAAATAATAGATGCCCTGGGCGACAATTGGAACAAATACGGTATGTGCAAAGAAAAACTGGATCATGATTTCTATTGAAGTGTTAATAGTATTATAGCTGGAAAGGCTGGGTATAGCAACAATACTTTACCTTGAATCAGACACAGATAAGCTATCAAGGATGGCATGACCAGAAACGAAGAAGAACACAGCTAGGAGAGCACAGCGTGACCAGCAGCGATGCGGTAAATGTATGAGTGCTTCATTTCCATAAGCTATTCTTTATATATTATTTTTTAACAATAGCTGAAACAAATATTCCAGAGAACCCTCGGTGTGTATCCAGTTGCCTAAATAAATGCTCAAAAATGAACAATACAGGAAAGGTTCGTGTGCTGCGGTCTCATTGTGCTGTTATTTTCAATACCGCTTCATTCTATAGAAATATTCTGCTATGTACTGTTATTCAGGAATGCTTCACAAATATGTTCCGGCATATCATGCTATGCCGCCATTGCTCTATGGTCATTCAGATGCTCAGATGTCATCATAATCGTACCTAGCGTTTGTCCCGCTCAGATCACAAGTTTCACTTCAGATCCCAGGGTCCAGTTCTCGTCCTCTTCATGTCAATGTTCCGCTATTCAAACTGACGATTCCGAGCGCAAGTTTCTTTACCCGCCCAAGCTCATCGCGCGGTTTCCGTTGCTCACTTGACGCGCCGGTCGGGCGATGGTGGTCCGCGTCGCATAAGACAGATTTTTTCTAACCATCAAGCTTTTTTGTTCAGAGCCTTAGCACAACGGACAATAAATTTCAGATTTTGATGTAACTTAACATTCTGGAGTAATATAGGTCGGAATTTCCGAAAAACGCATCGGAATTTTTTTGAAAATATTTTCGTGTGGAGATTTGGCGGGAAATTTAAATTTGACTACATCACAATATAGATGAAGCCAAAATCATTATTATTATACATCATTCGATAGAAAATGCTGAGAAGAATCTGAAACTGACCAGAATTCTAAGATTTTATGAAAATGAAGTAAGATATGCAAGAGAGAAATGATCGCACTTTCTAGTTTTTCGCGTTTTTCGGCAAGAAGTCGTTCACTACCCCTAAGCTAACGTTACCCCAACATTAAAGTCCTAGCAAAGGGCTATCCAACGAGGCCATAAAAAGTATCAAATTTATGCAGGAACAATGTTCGATTTCAGCCCGAAGTTGACCCATGCCTATATTACGGTATGTCGTTTGTGTTGAAGGAATCCCAAACCTTCTTTACAATCGGCGCATGTTCAATTCGGGTTTTTTTATTATTTTCGGTTGAAGCCTTTTTTAATTTGCTCGCGCACAGTTACTCTACTTTCCTAGCATGTGTTACAAGCTGTCTAATGCCACGTTTGCATTTGAGAGAGTTATTCAACTGACGCCTGTTCAGTCCACCACATGAAGGTGGAAAATTAAAAGGTGATAATACTTTTGATGAACATAGGACTATAGAATAGACTTTCTCTTGATAAGAGCAATTGATTCATATCGCTATTTTATCACAAAAGACAACAACTTTAGGGTTACATCTGAATTGAAACACGTAAAAACTTGTGAACTGTCTGCCTATGTGTGGTGGACTGAACGGAGTCAGTTGAATAACTCTCTCTATTCATACTTACTCTCTAAACCGAGTTCATTGAAAAAACAATGAAATTTCAATGAACTAGTTCATTGGTTTTGCACCAAAAAATTATTCATTGTTTCAACGAACAGTTCATTCAATTTTTTATGAACTAATTTCGTTGAAACAGTTATCTAATTCATTGGTTCATAGAATGAAATTAGTCATTAGTTTAATGAAATTTTTTAGGGCTGCCTATTATACTTTGTTGTATTTATGAACTGCTTCATTAACCATCTCTTGCCGTGTAATAGAAGCGAACTGAGCCGGAATCTCATTATTCTGCAAACTTGACATTTCAAGTGTTCCAATTAATATACAGGCTACTACTATAATCAAACTCTTCCATGTATCTCGAATCACGAAACAATAAGCAAATTAGAATTACAAAGAAACTGCGTATAACAATTTCATATTCACATTTCACAGACTTTAACAATTTCGAAAGCAAAATAAATTGATCCTAGCCGAAGTCGACTTAATCTTCGGGGACACATTAAACAGCGTTTCGAACAAACTGTACAAGCCATACAGCGTAGGAAGATACTACAAGTTGAACGAGAAAAATGACACGAACAACGGCGCAACGGAGACGGACACAGCCGCATCGGAGGTCGCGATCGGCGTTGCGTCCATAATCTCAAACAAATCACTAATCTTTTCTTCAATGGCTCCTGTTTGGGTGAACGCCAAAATGCATGGCTGCGTCAGCCTTTTCTCCTTTTTTAAAGCTTCGAGGGCTGTGAACATTGAGCTTCTAGCCTAAAAATTTGAAAGATAAGATTTAAGATAAGTAAGGTTTTAAAGAAAACTTACAATTTGCGTTTTAAGCGTCTGCTTCCTAAGCTGCTGTTCATCGCGGTTCTCGGCCATCTTATACGGCGGTTGCGGCGGAGGGACATTTTTTTGTCGTTTTCATCGCAGATGTACTCCCAAACGTGTTTTAGCGCCTATTTGCGCATGCCAAAACCAGGAAGCCCCAGTAATATCTATTTCCGTACCCATTTCCGCACCAAAATAAAGACATTTTTCGCACTGCATTGGAGCTAAAGTTCATTCCGAATACACGAATTTCGTTTTTATACAGAATTTTTTAAAATTTCAATAGAAACGAGGCCAAGCGCTCCGCGCTCGGCTAATTAATGTTGCACTGGCAGCAATACATGGACATTTTACTCTAAAAGTACAGAAAAAAACGAAAACCTGAATTATGACGACAGTAACATATTATACAGTTGATACAACGACTAAAATGTACAGTTTTAATATACATGAACTGAGTGTTCACATGTCGAGATTGTCACAGATGTGGACGATTGGAGCTTGAGCACAAATTCAATGATACTAATTTCGATGGCACTCCTCAGATCTTTTTTTTGCTCATATTTGTTTGTTGTATCCAGAGAGGTTGTGAGCCATGAAATATTTTCCTTGTGGCGTCCTTCGTAAACATCATAGTCGACGTCGTCAAAAAATGCACGAAAACATTACACAACTGAAGCAATTAAATTTTAGGCTAACTTTGCGGAAGCGCGCGTGTGATGTGTTGTAATGATGCATTTTGTAGGAATAATTTCATTGTTTCAATGAACAGTTCATTGAAACAATGGATATTTTCATTAAATTCTTGACAATGAGCTAATTCATTGTAAATTTCAATGAACTCGGTTTAGAGAATAGTATTATACAGCTTGTAACACATGCTAGGAAAGTAGAGTAACTGTACGCGAGTAAATTTGAAAAGGCTTGAACCGAATATAATAGAAAACTCAAATTAAACATGCGTTGACTGTGGACAAAATTTGAGATTGCTTTGGTACAGACGACTTACCGTACTTTTGACAAGGGTAACTTTAAGCTGAGATTGAACATTGTTCCTGCACGAGTTAAATACTTTTTATGGCACCGTTCGATAGCCCAGAGTTAGGGGAACAACCCTGAATCAACTGGACGTAGAATTCCGAACAAGTTTTTGCCGAAAAGTTTGAATAACAAAAAAGCGAAAAAATGCGACCTCTTCTCTCCATCATAACTTCTTCATTTTGCACTCATTTCTAAATTCTGGTCAGTTGCATATTTGTCTCAACATTTCCTTTCGAATGGTACATATAAACGATGATTTTGATTTTTTCACAGTAGTTAATTGATAAAGTTTAAATTCTCGCCATATCTCGACGTGAAATTATTTTCTAAAATTTCCGTTGCGTTTTACAGAAATCCGGACCTGAATTACCCCACAATATAAATTTCATCAAAATCTGAGACCTTTTTTGTAAACTGTGCCAAGGGAAGCTAGATTATGCTCGTTGCTTAGCAAAGGTCTCTCTTAAGCGGCGTTTAAATGCTGCGACACGCAGCCAAAACGTTAATTGCAACAAGTGTTTACAATACTATGATGCATGCACATTTTGGCTTGCGATCTTTACTGAATTTCTTGCCCATTTTTGCTCAAAGTATTGTAAATTTGCTGTACTTGGAATATATGGACTTTGAACATATGGAAATCTAAGCGGACAATGCAGTTTACCGCGCTCTGTTTGCCAGGTTGGGTAAAACAGATTGCAGCTATGTAAACATCCGTTGCGACTGAAATTATTGCCGCACGTTGGACGCAGCACTTCGCAGCATTATAATCGCCGATTTACGGGGGAAGTCCTAGCATGAGTTGGAAATGAAATTTAGCCCTTCATTTTAGTGTCGAAAGGATGTTGTACCTCAGTGGGCCGTCGTATGCCTGACACCGGGGGATTCTGGGAGTTCTTTTGGGCCTTGTGGATGTGAGCTGGAGCTCCTAACCACTAGGCCATTTTGGAACCCTATTAAGATGCACAAAAAGCCGCTCATAAAGTAATTAACCATGGAAAGATTTGCGTATTGCGGACTCATGATGTTTCCATATATATTATCATATATAATTTCAATGATTTTTGTTCTGCGTTTAATATCAAACACCTTTGATGTTCAAAATTTGAAACGACGATCCAACTCCACAGCTGCATTGATGCAAATGGTTTTATACATAGACACATTTTATAGCTCGAATAAATGACTTCATCAATATATTTTGTTGACCAGTTGAATCGATTAATATCGCAGCGTAACCAAACTGGTAAGAACGTCGCTGGACACTACAAAGTGCATACTGCTGCTTTCACTTGATTGAAAAATAAATCGGACAGTACACCATAGGAAGGCGTCCTTCTCGTACACTTCAAACGATGAATAATCGTCATCAATGATAATTTTTTTCATAATGCTATTGTTTATTTACTGTACATCGGATAATTGCTGTTTGTAAAAACCTTTTGAATGGCCTTCGTAGTTAAAATTGCGTTGCAGTTTCACATTACACGCCTCAATTTCATTTCAGTACGCGTGGGAACAATTTGATAGACTGCATCATGCGTTTTATCTTTGCCTTCGTATTCCCAAATAATTCCTCCAGTCTTATCTTTTCTGTAGTCAAATCTTCCGCGATATTCTCCATTCAGTGCAATTTTGAGCACCTTTCTTCTCGGCGACCTGCAGCCGGTGCATTCACAGTCCTTATACCACCAAGCGCTGAAAACTTAATATAATTTCAATAGCAAGATATTCATATTCTGAAATTAATCATTTCAATTAGTGAAGCTCCTAAAGTTAAACACTACGCGTTTCTGTTTGGCCATTTTTGCTTTAATAGGAACACTTTCCAGATCAAAATGGACACTGTCGAAATCAAAGAGGAAATTATCTTTATTCATTGACTTGGTTAGTGTCCATTGTGATCCGGGAAGTTTTATAGTTGAAGTTTGAAAGTAATGAAGTTGTAATCGGCGTTCAATAATTCCTTATAGAAATTCTGTATCCAGACTGCAATCTGGCTTCGGGTTGAAATTTGCTGGCAATCCAGCGGTAATTGCTTTTACTGCCTACAGCTTGCCATACATACCCTTGCTGTCGCATTTGTGCGCAGTTGAACAGGCTTGCATCGTTGTCACGATCGTAAGTTGTGAAACCTTGCTCGTTATTCATCTTCATTAAACTGTCGTGGTCCCAATATGAGTTGAGACTGCCATCACCCGGTTGGCTAATGTGAAGCGAATAGTTCAATGTTTCGCCGTCAACCTAACAAAAAATAGTTTGGTCAGCGCGGAATTCAGCAATCAAATACGTGGCTTTAGGAGCAAAGGAAAAGGATCAGGCCACGTGTGATAAAGTCTGCGTCTTAATCGGTGATCTTATAAGCAGCGCGCCTGATGGGAACTTGTTGACCTCTCAGCGTAATGGACCTCTCGGTCAACTCCCTACTCCATTTCCTTTTCCAAAGCGTGACATAATTATGACTCAGTTTATGCATCACATGCATTTTTGTCAAAAAGATACGAACCCAAAACTTTTTCCAAAGGCCGAACCACTCTTGCCCAACCATTTCCTCGTCGCACTGGATACGATCAGGTCGAGAATTTTTAACTGTGCATTGCGGCCCGCTTAAATCAATTCGCAAGGCGACCACAGCATCCTTCGTGCTAAGTCGATGGATGTGATCGAGTCCGAGCCAGAAGTTGTCCATTTTATCATTCGTACCAAAACCGGTCTTATAATTCTCCCAGGTGCCGTTATAGAAGGCATGGCTATTGTTGCTCGAACGTCTAGAATCGCAAGAAATTGGGTGCTACGGTTGTAGGGCCCGTCTGACTCGCCATTCAATACATGTTGTGTAATCGGATAAAATTTCAGCTGTAATCCCTTTAATATAGCTTCTTCCCAGGGCAATTGGAAAAAATAAAAGCTCCCCCAGGCTCTGTCTGAATAAGGTTGTGGGAGTAAAGTGAGCTTCACACGGGTCGAACTAGCTTAATACCTTAATGATCATAGCGGGTCTTTGAACAGCTTATTTTCATTAATTTCACTGAATCTGTTATCCTAAATCTAGTAGTTGTTTTGTCAATCTTTTATTAAACTTAACAGCAAAATGGTTACTTTACAACTATTCACCTTAAAATAAAAACCCGGTCTCAAGACGGTAGGTGAGGAGGATTATTCGACCAAATACGATAATAGTCTGCTGTCAATCACTGAGAAAATAGCCTATTCCATTATACGGAATAAACTGACCTTTGAAACACTGTCCAGCCTCCTCCGTCAGTTTCCATGTCACAGTACACATTAAATGAATCAAGTTTGCCAGAATATATTTTATAAACACCGCTCTTTGCACTCCGGTTAGCTTGATATACTTCAAAGCAGTCCGTTGGTTTTTCTTGGTTTTCAAAGTTGTCCATTGGTTTTTCTTGGTTTTCAAAGCAGTCCTTTGGTTTTTCTAGGTTTTCAAAGCAGTCCGTATTCTTGTTAAAAACTAGACAATAAACTGCTAGACAAGTTCCAAGGATAACGAGCATAAGAACAGTTGGTATGGTAACTCGGACTGCGAAACTCTTCATCGAGCCTTTTCGCGCTAATGGCTGACGATGGCGATTAGTGGATAATCGTGCAACTGATGCCATTGATGCCACTCTAGGAAGTTGAATATCAATGGTGTTGCTCCGCCACGAGGTGTTCGACGCGATTAAGCGCCCACCATTACTTTTTTCATACGTCGCGTTATCAGTCCAAGTTTGCGACGGCTTCAGTAGCTGCCGATCATCGGGTATGTTCTTGGAACAAGTGTTGACCATGGGAGTGTCAAGCGAGGAAGCAAAATTAACTGCTACCACATCGCCATTGTCAAATGATCCATCAACTATACACTGCATTGCTGAGTCAATTTTTGCAGCTAGCTGAAAAGCGAATATCGCTGTTTCTACAATTTTGGGCAGTGCTGTTTCAGTCCTATAAGCCCTGTCACCGTACTTGTGTTTTTGTCAATAATTCCATCCTCTTCTTGAGCAAATATCATGGCAATAATTGGAGAAAGAAAATAATAATTTCCTCAGCCAGCGACGTATTAACGAAAAATTGGATAAAAAGTTATTAAGGTCATCCCGCCAATGTCATATTGCAACGGTAATTTGAACGCTATTTTAACAATCGAATTTGAGCAAAAACGTGACATGATTCCGTTTTTGCCTATTCCTTGACAATCGCAATAAGAAGCAGAACAAAAAATTCATTGACATTTTAGTTGACCAGTGGGTGTGACGCAGACTTAAACTTAATTTGAAAAGTTGCAAAACAGTACTTGTGGCGACATAAATCTGAGCAAGTCGCGAAGAGTTGTAGTGATGTTGTCGAAGGTCGGTCGATCTCGAGGGTTCTCCATGAAGCACTTTGCCATAAGGCGTTTTCTAAGTGAGCAGATATGGATTACTTCAGAGGCGAAAGGATGACGTTAAAGTGAGGTTGGTGTGAGAGATCCGGTAGAGAAAGAGATTATAGCGAATAAACTTTTTCTTTCATGTGTTAAACTTTGAACCTAATCTGGACCGATCATAATCGTATGCTTCAGACCGAACTGCTTCAATGAACAAGAAGATAGTCATGTTTTTTGGGTGATGAAGTTACGGTGCTCGTGCAAACGCAATAATGTTGTGACAGGCCAAAACCGCAATGATGTCGAATCAATATTCTCATTCGGTCGGACTAAGTCAATGAGTGTTCGTTGGTGTTTTGGTATCGCGCAACATTTTTACGTTCGCACGAGTATTGCAATTATTTCATTCCGAAACTTAAGCATTTTCATCGAAGCATCTCACTCTGAAACGAACGATACTAACCGATCTGATTTCGGTGTAGAGGACAATTAGCAACTTCCCCTCCCCTTTCTCGCCGTCCCAGGGAGCTCACTAAGTTCTGAAAGTCTTCCGATAAATTCGCGCCCGAAACTTCTCCATTTTTTATATGTATCATGCGAATCAGAATATTTTGACCAGGTAAAACTAAGCCAGTGTTAACAAAACATTTTTGAATATACCTTTTTCCTTTTATAAAGATATTTTCTAAATTAAACGGAGCATTTTCCGTATTAATTTGACTTTGAAAATATCCTTTTCGATATGGAAGGTATCTTATTAAAAATTAAAATGATATATTCACATCGGTTCAGGCATTTCGCGTGGCGGCGATAGTCGTCCGCCTCTTTGAAGATACAATTGCAGCTTTACTGCAGGTCTTTGAGTAGTCGATTTAGCCAAGATGTCATCATAAGGTTCCACCATGCCCAGCGAGAAAATTTCGAAGAGTAAAACGCCGAATTGCCAGACTTCTGATTGCGCAGTAAATTTTTGTGTTTTTAGCGTTTCTGGTGCTAACGCCGTTATCGGCAGATCCCTTTGACTTTCCTTATCATAACTCAGATCTCTCGCCAATCCAAAATCGGTAATTTTTACTACGAAATCGCGTGTAATTAGCACATTTCTTGCTGCTGCGTCACGATGAAGGATCTGCAAAGTGAAATAAGAAATTTGAAGTTGGTCAATTTAAAACTTTAGTTAAAATATTTCTACTAAGTTTAAGCTACTAATTATTAAGACTATTTGTAACAGAGACTATGCCGTCTTCATATGATATATGTGAGTCAAAGTCAGGCTTAATGCAATATGGAAGCACGTCTCGAAAGTAAGATTTTGTTCTTAGCAGGTGATGCAAAAGAGGTTCATTGTTACCTTTAGATCCATAACGAGACGCTTAAGAGTGAGTGCAATTTGCAGTGCAATGTATACCAAAATACTCGTGGTCACTGCTCCGACAGCGTGTGGCTTGTCAAACCTCATCAGCCACCGCACTTGACTCTGAAAAATTTGCATGATTCCTATATTCGTTTTGAATGTACACAAGAGCCCCGATAAAAGAAAAGGACATTTTTTCTTCCAAAAAAGCTTTTCTTAAGCCGTCTCATAAAAATTTTCCACTTGCGATTTCGCCTGTATTCCACTTTCGCCACTCACCTCATTTCTCTTGAAAGTCATGTTCTCGTGATAGTCGGCATCTGTTACCGGTTGCTGCACGAACATTCCTGTTTGAGCGGCCTTTTGCCTGAGAAATGAACGAAGGTCACCGCCTTCAACATATTCGGTGATGATCGTGAAATGGCGATCGTCTCGGACGACGCCGATGAGTTTGGGGAAATTTGGATGGCACTGCAGGCGAATATATATCTCGAGCTCGTTTTTCAACGATTCCAGCTCGCTTGAACCTCTGCCTGTGTTGCCTTCTCGAAAGTCGTTCTCATGTCTTATCTTTTTCGCAGCATAGACTGATCGGATGCCTAGTTCTCGATCGTGAACGTAGGCGAGCCAGACGTTTCCCGAATTTCCGCTTCCAAGCTAAATAATATTCACGCCATTATGCACTCGAGCGTTGTCGGACAACGCGATGACATAATCTTAGAAAAAGGGATCTTGTTCAGACTAACGATTAATTCGGGAGAGAAAAAGCTGTAGCCGACCATCGTTCATGTCAAAGAAACAAATAAAGCAGCATTCGCGCTTTTGTAGCGCTATTACTATTGTAGCGCAGAATATGTCAAAGGAAGTAGGACAGCTAAAGCTTAAA